>JAVTVY010021623.1:0-99689 GCA_036873755.1 Hanleya hanleyi | reverse complement strand
ATTCATTAATACTGTCGTGTCCAAGAAAACTGATCGCCAATGTACCAATATCAGAAGACATAAAGCACTCTTTAGCACTACATACAAGGGATATCATTCATGGGATGTTACTTTGTTTATAGAGTTATCACTAACTGTAGTTATATGAAATTTGGTCACATCATATATCAACAGCTTATAGGTATTCCAATGGGCACTAACGGTGCACCCCTTTTGGCTGAACTATATCTGTTCTCTTGTGAATACGACTATATGCCAACGCTTTCAAAACCGATCATTTTGAAGCTCGTTTCTTCTAATAAACAAACCGCTATATAGATGATCTTCTCGCTGTGGATAATTCTATATGAATGACACCGTGAAGCATATATATCCGCCTTGATTTAAAGGAAACTACAGATAGCCGTAATGGCACGTCACATTATATAGACCTATTTCTCTATAAAAATGCAGCGGGTCTACTCTCTCGTCGACTTTACGACAAAAGAGATTATTATAATTTGGACATCGTAAACTATCCCTTTCTGGACAGTGGTCCAGTGGCACCTACATATGGCGTATACATATCTCGCATAGTGGCATTTCGTGGATTCTGTGTTAAATGTGACGATATTAATCAATGTCAAGATATTTTGCAGAAACTTATAAAACAGGGCTATACCACAAAGCGCCTCCACTCAAAGTTTCCCAAATTTGAAGATACATACCAACGTGTCATGTTTAAAACAGACCGATCAATATAACGTTTGAAGAAAAAAAACCAAAAAAAAAACCAAAAAAAAAACAAACAAATTTCCAGTTATAGAACTGGGACCATTTACTTCATGGAAGTTTAAAGCTCATGCATGACCAGATTACATGACAACTAATTTCTCGCCTATGAGCGGTTATTTTTGGGTGCTACAAATCGATTCACAGGCTTGAAACTTGGAAACAAGAAGCGTAAAATCTGTCATTAGAGTATGACAAATCTATTTCCATTGTACATGATTTCAACATACTCAGTCCATGAAGGCTAGAATCCGGAAGGACATTGCACCAAGAAAACATCACGTGACCGGAAATCGGAACTACACAATGGTCATTCCGCATGGACTCACGGTATTGTGGATCATTGTTGATTCGGAGTTCGTGTTCTTGGGAGATATATTGTTGTAATGTATCCGTGTCTTTGTTTATGCGGGCATATTTACTAGGTATAGTCAATAAAGCTATGCTAACTGCAGCCTATTCTAATGCTGTAGAGCGAGATGCTAGTATATTTGGATCACGGATCACTACACTCCGCCCCCATTTATCTTGAACCAAGAATCAAATGCCATACGTCATTACATTTGAGTATAGCCTATGTGTAGTGGAAACCCATGTCCAATGTCTATTCTTTTGAGAAATCAATTTCTGAAAAAAATGTCGGACTGAATATTTACCGATAGAGGACGATAGGTAAATATTCATGAACTTACAAAAGATCAGGTATATTCTCGGTCAGGAGGTATTGTGTATTGTCCAATACTGTTGGTGTGTGTGTGAGGCGTCACGTCCGACAGTCAGTAAGAGGAAGGATCACAGCCATGAATAAAGACGCTGTAAACATCCCAAATTCATTACCAGGTATTTAATAACAAGAGTATAAGAATGTGGGCAGGTTCACTGGCGTTCTTTCAAGCTAGAGAGATGGATGGAAAATGCCTCTAGATAATCTCACAGCTGAAATAGTCTCTATCGGACTGTCATTCAATGATCGCAATTGCCAACATATTATTGACCACCCATCACCAACTAAATGAGTAAATACAATTTCGTGTAGAACAACTAAGATGAATAGTTACAATGTACATGTAGCATGATAAGTTTTCCGGTCGAACTGCATAGAACGGTCGGTGGAGAGAAAGCCTTTATGTTCAGATTTTGAACCACAATACCATGTGCACGTCAGAATGGTTGGTTGATAGCCGTCTTTTCTGAATGGATTATATGAACAATAACTTACAGTTCTCCTAATTATCAAACTTAAGTGCGACATAAAAAAAAGTTGAATTCAAGGAGGCGAGTTCAGTATTCAAATAATTGTACACCGGACAATATGATAATTAAGCATACCTCGAGAAGAGTTAAACGTTGAGCAAATCGTTAATAAAAGACATCATGCGAACACAATGCGACCGGTTCTTTCAGCAATAAGTATTGCAGCAAAGTAGGAGAATCTATCGTGAAGCGTTCCGTGAAAATAGTAGAAGATAAAATAATTAATCCGTAACGATGGATGCCAACACTTGTCCGGGCTGAACCACAGATCGTATTATTCTCACGGTTAACTCCGTGACTTAGTGAGGGGTTACACTACATCTCTGGGATGTCAGGATGTTAGCTCATTAAATTAAAATCCAGCAACATTCATATTATTTTTGATTCCGATTTCCAACCAAGCAGTCATTTTTTTCTGCAGCATTTCATCAAGTGGGTGGGAGAAAGTTTTAGAAGCTTTCACGCATAATCAAAGAGTTGAAGAAAAAATCAATAACGCCTTAAAAAGAAAAATATAACCTATAAAGTCACCAGACAGTTGTTATTCATTTTGGAACACTAAAAAAATATGGAGAAAAGAGACGTGGACGTGTGGAGGGAGGGGGAAGACATAGACTGATCAGGATACTGTTTCGTCAGGTAGTATTGAACATAGGACTAGGTTCGTGAGAGCAAAACCGATACAGCCGACAGCTGAAATTGTTCTCTTGACTTCTGTAAAATAGAAATTGAAACAACGTTGACATTTAGTCGATACTGTTCAAAATGATTAACGTTAAAAAGCGTGAGTTAAAACAACGTTTAGGTTTCGTCGATAACGTCAGATCTTTTGATGGGTAACTCGCGTTTATTGAAACAACGTTGATATAAATATTGACACCATCGTGTCGTTTAACATTGATTTGCGAACGTTAAATCAACATTATAAAGCAACCTGTGAGTTAACCGACGTCCACAAAATAAAACAAATAATTCTGCTCAATGTGGTCGTTATCTATAAGATCTATTACAAATTTATTTTAGAGTCTTTTATTCTACATTGCTCAGAAATACGAGAATGTGTGTTCTGTTACTTCGTTATCTTGCTAAGCTAAATGGTTCGTATACCCCTGACAACGGATTTTGAGGTAACTGCCATACCTGTATCAAAGCAGGTTTGTCAGGTAGCTTATTTGTATGAAAATTCATTCAACGTTTGCACGATGTTTGACTTTGAACGTAATCTAACGTCATTTTAATGAGCAAACTGGCGTTGGTATGCTGTCTTTTTCTGACGTTGTTTCAACGGTGGTGAAAACATTGAAATCAAGGTTGGATAAACGTTAGCAACTCAACAGTACTGTAGAGTCAATACTCAGTTGTAAGGACAGCAACTGGTCAGATCAAGGGCCTTTCTTAGCAGGACTGTACCGGTACCCACAGTTACTCACAATACTAATCAGTCTCAGGATTGCATGTGTAATGTTGGGTGCTTCTCTCAATGCCAGTATGCTTCGATAGTAAAATGAATGTCACGTGCCTCTTTCAGACAACACGGTAAATGCTCCAAAATATCTTGTGACAGAACCCTAAGTTGTCCGACTGGTCGAAAGCACACAGCGTTTCTATTATTTTCATGGATAATTTCTATTGACCCGAGTGTGTATATGCCTCCTAGATACGCGATCTAAGGTCGCTGAAGTGACAAGCATTAATGTTAATTATCACTGAGAAGAAACAGTGCATGAAACAGTACATGATATGCAATACTAATTCGCTGGCACAAAACATACCTCGAATACAAAAGCCCGATAATTAAAAGCTAAACCCATTGTAAGCTGCCAGCTAGGTTATTCCAAGGACTTTGTATGCCATTTACCAGTTTCAACAATGAATCATCCATATTATTGAAGAAGGTGGGACTTATTAATGTGAATGACCAAGAACCTATTTCTGTGTTATTTCTGGTCTATATTCTATATTCTGTACGTCGGAGCCGAATTCGTTATGAACTGTGATTCCGATTAATGTCTTAAAAATATTCAACCGAGTCACTTCAAACTAGGGAGCTGGCTTGATAGCAGTGAAAGGAATGGGGTTTTGATTTCTAATGAGACGGTGATGCAAGATGGCATTGACAACATCTTTAATTTCTGGTAACCATTTTGGTTTTCCAGTCCATTAACCTTGCAGCTTGTTATCAGGAAGTAGGGAAATACGGAAAATCAGCTACCGCAAAACGATGTAGTCCTTCTGAAGGGTCCAATTTATCGCTCCCTTACCCAGCGAAGATTTGAACTTTCAGGATTGCGTAGTACTGACCGACCAGTACAATTCAGAATAGTACTTAAAGCGGGATGGAACTGAACAGCAACTGAGTGGTAATGAGTGGAAATAATCAGACCAGTACTTCAAAGTCTTCAACTGAGCAGTTCAGCATAGTCAAGATCTGACAACTGAGCAGTTCAGCACAGCCAAGATCTGACAACTGAGCAGTTCAGCACAGCCAAGATCTGACAACTGAGCAGTTCAGCACAGCCAAGATCTGACAACTGAGGAGTTCAGCACAGCCAAGATCTGACAACTGAGCAGTTTAGCACAGTCAAGATTCGACAATTTCCATACCGGAACTGAGTTTCTGAGCATGCGCAGTTGCTGCAAATAACCGTTCAGTTGTTGACAGCGTGGAAATACTTGGTACGTACCAGTAACATGCATTCTCGTTCCTCCAGAGGAACGCATGTACGATGCCTCTGGCTGATTTACCACACCGAATCTTTATTTGGTACATCAGTCATGAATGTAGGTCAGGCCTCTCGAACCTCGTGATCATCAATACGACCAATCAAATGCCATAATCTTACAATGCAATTATCACAAAGGCACACAGATCGGATGCATGTTCGTGCCAGAACAAAGAATTTAAATTTTAGTCACGTGAGAGACAGCCTGAACGGAAAATGGTGATTGAACATCGCAATATAAATGAGACCTAGGGACACAAGCCACGTTCATAAAGTAAGACCGCGGTTCGCAGTTCATTATTCGGGACCAGTCATTCAGCGACTCATAACAGCGCCACTATCAGCGCCCCCTGGCGTCAGATTTGAGATATGAATACGCAAAGATATAGAGCATGACATTCTCTCTTGCTATGCAGAGTTTGGAGTTCAAAGTACTCATAATAAAAAAAAACACTTCAAACTAGGGAGCTGGCTTGATAGCAGTGAAAGGAATGGGGTTTTGATTTCTAATGAGACGGTGATGCAAGATGGCATTGACAACATCTTTAATTTCTGGTAACCATTTTGGTTTTCCAGTCCATTAACCTTGCAGCTTGTTATCAGGAAGTAGGGAAATACGGAAAATCAGCTACCGCAAAACGATGTAGTCCTTCTGAAGGGTCCACTTTATCGCTCCCTTACCCAGCGAAGATTTGAACTTTCAGGATTGCGTAGTACTGACCGACCAGTACAATTCAGAATAGTACTTAAAGCGGGATGGAACTGAACAGCAACTGAGTGGTAATGAGTGGAAATAATCAGACCAGTACTTCAAAGTCTTCAACTGAGCAGTTCAGCATAGTCAAGATCTCACAACTGAGCAGTTCAGGACAGCCAAGATCTGACAACTGAGCAGTTCAGCACAGCCAAGATCTGACAACTGAGCAGTTCAGCACAGCCAAGATCTGACAACTGAGCAGTTCAGCACAGTCAAGATCTGACAACTGAGCAGTTCAGCACAGCCAAGATCTGACAACTGAGCAGTTCAGCACAGCCAAGATCTGACAACTGAGCAGTTCAGCACAGCCAAGATCCGACAACTGAGCAGTTCAGCACAGCCAAGATCTGTCAACTGAGCAGTTTAGCACAGTCAAGATTCGACAATTTCCATACCGGAACTGATCAGCATTGTTCAGTTTCTGAGCATGCGCAGTTGCTGCAAATAACCGTTCAGTTGTTGACAGCGTGGAAATACTTGGTACGTACCAGTAACATGCATTCTCGTTCCTCCAGAGGAACGCATGTACGATGCCTCTGGCTGATTTACCACACCGAATCTTTATTTGGTACATCAGTCATGAATGTAGGTCAGGCCTCTCGAACCTCGTGATCATCAATACGACCAATCAAATGCCATAATCTTACGATGCAATTATCACAAAGGCACACAGATCGGATGCATGTTCGTGCCAGAACAAAGAATTTAAATTTTAGTCACGTGAGAGACAGCCTGAACGGAAAATGGTGATTGAACATCGCAATATAAATGAGACCTAGGGACACAAGCCACGTTCATAAAGTAAGACCGCGGTTCGCAGTTCATTATTCGGGACCAGTCATTCAGCGACTCATAACAGCGCCACTATCAGCGCCCCCTGGCGTCAGATTTGAGATATGAATACGCAAAGATATAGAGCATGACATTCTCTCTTGCTATGCAGAGTTTGGAGTTCAAAGTACTCATAATAATTTTTTTTTACAGATTTCCATATCTGAAGAAATAATTGCTGGTCTCCTCGAATAATGAACTGCGAACTGCGAACTGTGAACCGCGGTCTAACTTTATGAACGTACACAAGCCTCATTATATGCAACGGCCTGACCCGGAGAGAATAGACAGGGGAAAGCCGTTGTGCTCGTGACGATGGTAACTTATCGGTACTGTGCTGTTACTGCTGAGAACAGTATGACCGACAGCTGGTCAAAACCTCTCATGAACCTTTCTGACCCGACATTTTCAGTCACTGCACAGTACTGTTCAAGTTCAGGATTGTCTGTGTAGGTGGTCTTTTATTACAGGTTTGACCGTAGTCTTTTCATTAGTCAGCGCATGACATGTGAAATATATGGTCGGTTCTGTAAAAGGAAACACAATGGACTCACAATAAGGCTGTAGGAATCCTGCTTCTGATGTTGCTCATTACTCTGAGTATTTCTCAATTTTGACTGTACCATCACGATTGCGGAAGGTGTTGAATAACAAGGCTACATTATTATAGTTGAACGATTGAATTATCCATCTGTATAAAAAAACCTCCTATTTAGCGAACCAATGAAAGACGACTATGAAATTTTACCAGTCTAACTTAGTATTTACATTGCATGTAAATTCTGAATCGTAAAAGCGGAAATGAGGAGAGAAAGTCAAATATAGCATTCTACAGTCAGATAAAAACAAGCAATCACATTCAACAGCGAGATTAAGACCACAGAGCAGGTTGACAAACTCAAATATAACATTCTACAGCGAGATAACTCAACAACTAGTATAACACAGTCAAACATAGCATTCCACAGCGAGAGAAAACTACAACCAGGCTGAGAAGGTGCACCATAGCATTCTACAGGGAGATAGAAACATCAGCCACGTTGAGAATGTCAAACAGCAATCTACAGCGAGATAAAACAACAACCAGGTTGAGAAAGCCAAATACAGCATTCTACAGCGAGATCAAACAACAAACAGCATGGGAAGGCCAAATATAACATTCTACAGCGAGATAAAACAACAACCCAGTTGAGAATGTCCATCATAGCATTCTACAGTGAGATCGGATCGACAAGCAGGTTGAGAAAGTAAAACATAGCATTCTAAAGCGATATCATACAACAACCAGGTTAAGAATGTCAAACATAGCATTCTACAGTGAGATAGAAACAACAACCAAGTTGAGAAAGTCGAACATAGCATTCTACAGCGAGATTAAACAACAACAACGTTGAGAAAAGTCAAACGTAGCATTCTACAGCGAGATAAAAACAACAACCAGGTTGAGAAAGTCAAACATAACATTCTACAGGGAAATAGAAACAACAACCAGGTTGAGAAAATCAAACATAGCATTCTTCAGCGAGTTAGAAACAACAAGCAACGAGCACACAACAACAGATCGAGAAAGGCTAACATCATTCAACAGGGAGATAGAAACAATAACCAGGTTGAGAAAGTCAAACAAAGCATTCTACAGCGAGATAAAAACAACAACCAGGTTGAGAAAGTCAAACAAAGCATTCTACAGCGAGATAAAAACAACAACGACAACCAGGTTGAGAAAGTCAAACTTAGCATTCCACAGCGAGTTAGAAACAACAAGCAAAGAGCACACAACAACAGATCGAGAAAGGCTAACATCATTCAACAGCGAGATAGAAACAACAACCAGGTTGAGAATGTCAAACATAACATTCTACATCGAGATCACACAACAACCAGGTTGAGAAAGTCAAACATAACATTCTACATCGAGATCAAACAACAACCAGGTTGAGAAAGTCAAACATAACATTCTGCAGGGAGATAGAAACAACAACCAGGTTGAGAAAGTCAAATATAACATTCTACATCGAGATCAAACAAAAATCAGGTTGAGAAAGTCAAATATAATATTCTACATCGAGATCACACAACAACCAGATTGAGAAAGTCAAACACAGCATTCTACAGCGAGATAGAGACAACAACCAGGTTGAGAAATTCAAACGTGGCATTGTACAGCGCGATAGAAACAACCACCGCTTTTCTACTTAAAAACCCTGTTTCTGTAGTTGGGAAAGAATGGCGAAATATGTGTGTGATCATGCAAATAATTTTGAATGCATACAAATGTACCTCTTCCTAAGCGAGATTATCTCAGAATCGTGCAGAATTTCACCATCTGTCTTCCAATCGCGATATAACTAAAGGCAGTTAAACTGTTTATCCACCATCGTGCTTGCACATAACTCTGCTATTAAAGCAAATATCATTCTTAGTTAGTTAATTGCCAATTAGCTATAATTAAATGTGTACTTATCGAAGTTATCCTATTTACAATAACTTTTTGAAGTTCTTGCGGTTACAGTCTCGGGTCCCAAAGTTTGAGGAGAGATTGCAAAGGAACATTTGCAAACATGGCAAAGAATCAGAAATATCATCCACAGACTGATGAGATTGAAGAAATGCAATAGCTCTGATTAGTTTTAATGGGGGACCTGCACAATAGAGCATGGAGATAAACAGTAATTGGATTGGCTAAATGGACAGAAATGGACAACAGGAAGTGCCAATCAAGGAATCTGATTGGATAGTTGTTATTAACACCAATAAGGTCTATGCATCAGTGTGCTACCTGGATTACTGCACAGAACTGTCCGGTATTGGGAACTTTCTGACCAGTATTGATAGATTTGTAAACTGCACAGTAATATCAAAGTGTTGCACTGTAGACACTGTTAATGTCCAAACGCCCGTTAATGTCCAAATTGGACATTAACACGCAACGAGTGCGTGTTAATGTCCCACGTAGGACAATAAGACGCCAGCATGAATGTTATCGTCCAAACTTTGGACATTAGCGGTCGATATGTATCACTTCGACTGTTATTGTCCTAAAACAGTCCCGCCTCTGTTCCAAAATTTCATTGAGACCATTTAGCGCGCGCTTACAAGAAATGTGTTGATCGCGCGTCGTTTTGCAGAAACTGAAAGTACTTGCACTACGAGGAATCGATATGACTACAGATATTGAATTAGTGAAAAAACGAACTACGGACTACGGAGTATGGACTGTTAATGAACACAAGAAAACATTTAAAAAACACCAAGACAGGGCGAAATCGCTTTGTGAGACTACATCCCATGTTCATATATCCATCTTACACTGCGAGGAATCGATATGACCACAAGATATTGAATTAGTAAAAAAACGAACTACGGACTATGGACTGTTAGGACATTAAGACGCAACTTGTACATATTGAAAAAAAAATCAGTTGCAGGTCGACCGCTAATGTCCAAATTTGCCCTAGGACAATAAGAGGCGGTTAATGTCCAAACTTAGGACATTAACACGCACTCGCTGCGTGTTAATGTCCAATTTGGACATTAACGGGCGCTTGGACATTAACAGTGTCTACATTGCACGACAATACATGTACTTCTTGTTAGCAGGGAGTTCACACCTCAAAGTCTACACTCGACTAAGAACCTTATTATCATCGCGGTCTCTGTGAAATTGTCCACGTTTGATCAGTATTCCGATTGATTATCACTGAATTCTATCAAATGACGATTTCGGTATAGGGACACAGGGTGACTCCAATTGATTGTTTTTGGCCTTCACTGTAGCTGGCCAGTATATGTTAGAGGATCGGACGTTTGTATTTGAGAGGTATCAGATCAGAGCAATCCATCCTCATCAATTCATCTTCATTATTTCATCAAATCATCAAATTGTCAGTTCTGATTGCAATGATGTTCCGATGATCAAGGGGAACAAGAAGTCGGTCACCAGTACTCTCACGGAAACTTCACCCAAGTTTGTTTTCTACTGCATCAGTTGAGTCAGTAAGGTCCCTATCATTTGTACATCAGGTGTTCACTATTAGCGTTATGTCTCAATTGAATTGAATTTCTGTGACGAATGATTATCCACAATTACCTGTATATTTTCTGTCTGGAAGCAGCACGACTTTGATGATGATGATATAGTATATGCCAGAAATCCAAGTGTATGTCCACTCATCACGTGATTCACCAAGAGTTTCATGGCATTGTGTAAATAGTTCGTGAACTGATGAGAACCAACCACTTCTCTAAACACGGTGTATTTTAAAGGATATCAACTCAATAGATAAACTACAAATATAAATGGAGAGAGAGAGAATTAGATTCAAAATCGTGTTACGGATTATTTCGGCTATACAGCGACGATCAAATACAACTAAGTAGGCCTATATCAAAAAGGCTAGTAAATACATCAACCTAAAAGTGATAAACACGATTATCACATTAAAGAACTGGAATATACGTTGAAATTTATTTAACAAACCGATTTCTCTCAGATAACTTAAAACCAAATCTTCTCTCCCCCGACTAAAAAGATCTTCTAATCTCACTATATAATCTCTAAAAAAACTTGAGTGAACTGTTCCACTCAAGTTTGAGTGAAATGTACCTGTTCACTCAAACTTGAGTTACTTTTCACTCAACTTGAGTTAAAACTCAACTTGAGTGGGATGAATTTCCAGTCTTATGCTTGAGTGAATATCACTCAAGTTGAGTCCATTTAACTCAAGTTGAGTAAAAAGTCACTCAAGTTGAGTGAAAATCTCACTCAAGTATTGAGTGAGATGAATTCCCACTCTTACTTGAGTGAAATTTCACCCAACTTTTTTTTAGAGAGTATGTAAATGGATGGGACGGGGCGGGGCGGGGCGGGGACATAAATGCCTGCGAAGACGATATCTCGGAGTTAATATAGTATTTGAGTAAAACATTCCCATATAGACATTTTTGTCGGCAACAATGAAGCAGTGTGGACGTTACCTGGCCGTATAACAGCACGAGATTGCTATAAATCAATATGAATTAAATGTAATTAGTTAACTGGACATGTCGATGTCCAAATAAACTCCTTTACAAAGGTCATCTCGTTGGATATCATGTCCTAGTAGATTCGTTTACCAAGGTTAGATTGTATCTGGGTCAGTCGATGACAATTCCAACTCTTAGACAAAGTAATTTGTTCATGTCCCAGTGCGGCTATGCAAAGTTTAACCTATTATAGTACAGAGCGTCAGAGATTGTTATGACTCGTTTGTATTGTATCAATGTTTGTCGAGTACAGATTTGAACTGCGGAATTCGGACAAAGAGACAGTAAAACAAAAATATAAGAGATAATAGAAGAGCGACATTCCCAGAATAATAGACGTGTGTTACTTCAAATAGATGTTAATCCGTACTAATTATTATCCGCTTACATGTTTGTTTTAGGAAAAGCTATAAAGGCTACTTAGTATTGCTCGTCATGCGTGACTATTATATCGTTTGCCGTAACTAATTAATGTAAGTCGTTTTCTACCTAATATATCGGATAATTTTCTCAGCGGTTATTTATTGTTTGATTTTAGATTACATGTGATGAATTTTATAAATCGATTTCGTTTTAAATGTTAAGCAATTATTCTTACAACCCGTTCCATGATATGAAATCCTCCAGTCCCCGAGAGCTTGCATTTGCAGGGAAATTGTAATGTCAAATTTTAAGCATTTCTTGCCACAGAGTCAGCAGGAGACTCATCTTCTATAGGTTTCTGTCTATAACATTCTGGTGAATAAAAAAACTACATATTGGAACTTGCTTTGTGTTATTCTTTTTTTTTTTACATTTTTCATGCCGTTGGACCTTGTTACTTTGCCTTCAAAGTCAGAAAATAATGCAAATATTTTATATGAGCATACCATCTTTACTCATTATTTGAAATCGCTTGATAACGACAAATTTGCCATAATTAGATGGAAAATTATTGTCTAAATCCGCACCTTTAAGATTTACTCAACAAACACGGTGAAGATGAGCACATAATGATCACTAATCCTGAGATGAAACTGATTTTGAGAAATATTTACATCAAGGTAATAAAAATGCATCGAATGCGAGAAAACACTTTGAGAGATTCAACCGGACCCTTTGTAATTTGCGCAGGTGTTTATGCAAATAGACTCAAAATGGGCCTGAAAGAATATGCCAGCGCATGGTTGTGAGTAATGTGACGTGAGCCTGAAAATGTCCCAAATCAGAAGAGTAGTAGTACAAGATGATTTCGACGTGTTTTCGCCTCACTGCGCATGCGCGAGAAAGTGGTGCGCGCAGTAGTGTTGTGCGCAGGTATGAGATTTTGTGGCGGTTTTGTGGCGGTGTGCGCAGGAGTCATGTATGACGTCACTTCCGGTCGGCGTGAATCGGGCGTGTGTATTCCTCCGCGGTGATGCGGTCTGGTGGTGATGCGGTCTGCCTCCGCGGACAGAAAGTAGTCCCAAATTCTCCGGCATTCTCCGGCAATCTTCAGGGGCGGGAGGGATCCCTAGTGTACCGATTGGATCGTATGAGGTATCAATGTGAAACATTCGTGAAGGGGCATCTGATGGGGTGGGTGTGGGGTTGAAATATCGTCATTCTGCGCATGCGCGGTAGACCAAGAGTATGGAAATAGACATTTTGGGGTCTAGGTGGGTCACTATTGGTCCGATGGAGTCGTATGAGGTATCAATGTGAAGCCTATGTGAGGGGGCATCCGTCTGGACTAGCGTCTCGGTCGTTGTCCACATTCTGCGCATGCGCAGACAGGGAATTGTGGGAAAAGGGTATGGAAATAGACGTTTTGGGGTCTGGGTGGGCCACGAGTGGGCCGATGGGGCCGAGTGAGGTATCAATGTGAAGCCTTCGTGAAGCAGCATCCGACTGGGTGGATGTGATGTAACACTGACGTGATTCTGCGCATGCACAGTAGACCAAGACTATGGAAATAGACATTGTGGCGCCGACATGGGTCACTAGTGGTCCGATGGTGTCGTCTGAGGTCTTATTTTGAAGCTCTCGTGGAGGAGCATCCGACTGGACTCATGGTTCGTCCGTGTTCAAGAGTCTGCGCATGCGCAGTCTGGCCGTAGTATAGAAAGCAGGCATTTTGGGGGTGCGTGGGGGTGTGTTTGACCAACCACTATGGGTCGGTGGTTGTGGTTGGGTGGTGTGGGTTCTGCACACAGACGTCACTTCCGGGTTTCACTAAAACTACCTCCGAACCCAGAAGAGTTCCAATTTTTGCTGTAGACGTAGGGTCCGGGTCTTCAACATCCGGGTTTTCTCCGGCCCGGCCGCAGCGCGCGCGCTCGGGTTTTCCGGCTGCACGCGCGCGTGCAGGTTAAATGGAAGTTTCGGATGTGTGCAAGGGCACTATATCACATCGGGGTATATATTTCATCCAAGTATAGCGGAAAGCGGTTGTCGTGAATAACAACAAGTTCAGCAAGGTTTATACAGTTTATTATCCCCAATGTTACATCATACTCAGGCTAGGGGAGCCGCCCTGGGTATGTTTAGTATGTTCACAGCAAAACAAATTGAAATATCAAACACCATGTTTTATTATTTAACGCACCGTCACATTTAATGTTTACTGAGCTGCATGTAGACATAGAGAGTATATACGATCAGCTTGGTAACGAAGAACGTAACATTGGTGACCCTCTCTACTACCCATTGTGTGTTGGGACGTTGACGATGTGCCCATCTCAAAGGATCTACGGTGTCCAGTTTCTCCAGCATCGTCTCTAGCGACGCCCGGTTAATGATGGTGAACGGCTGGTGAAACACATGGCTGTTATTACTGGCATAATAATACCGTAACTGGTCCGTTTCTTTGTGACGTAAGATGTACCCGAAAGCCACATTCAATTTGAAGACCGCAGTTTGGTCATTGAAGATGGCTTCCACGTAGCTGGGTAGAAGGGTGAGATCGGTGAGTGGAAAATTGTAGATATCTGGAATAGGGCGATCACGGCGGGAAACGTGCCGTATCATGGGCCATTGGCGCCGATAGATGTCACTCACTGGATGGGCGTCCTGTAACAGATCGCTAGGAACATCCACTGCATCTTCCAGAAAATGTTCGATGTCGTCAGGCGTATGACAACAATAATGCTAGGGACTGGCTGGATATCTAGGCTCTTCTGAACTGTGGGTACAGGCGGGCTCTCTGTGATCGCATCACCAGTGGCATTCGTCTCCACGGGCTCATCTTCACTGGGTCTCACCCTCCTGGGTGCCACTTTAGTGGGAAGTTGTCGCCAAAACCGTAGAGACGGGGCATGAATTAAACGCTGATGCCGTCTTAACTGACTGGGTCGTTTGAAAAGTTGACCACATTCATTACATTGTTCCGTCGCGCCCTCGTGGAATGAGCGTACGTGGCGCAGAAAGGATCCTCCCGATTAAATGACCGTGCGCAGGTTATACAAGTATACCGTGCACCGTTGTGGATGGAGGACTCGTGACGTCGCAAATCTTCTGGGCGAGTAAACTGCTTCTGGCAAGTTGTGCAAGTGAACATCTTGGTGCTGTTTCGTGCCATATAGGTCTTCTCCGCCATGATATCTACCCCCATGTGTTTAGTGATTATGTTTTCCACCATGGGCAGATCACATATATCGGCCACATGCTGCATCTCATCAACGATATGGATACGGTGCTGCAAAAGCTTAGCTCGGTGGGATGGCTCCATGACTGTTGGCTCCACTGGTAAGGCAAGTAGCTCCTCTCGTCAGATAGGCTCAGGCTGGTCAGGCAGGGTCAGGCTGGTCAGGTCAAGCAGGCCAATGAATGCAGCAATGCCCTAAAAATTCCCACTTTTATAGACCTACATAGAAGTACCCGGATGCA
The DNA here is from genome assembly GCA_036873755.1 of Hanleya hanleyi. Classification (NCBI taxonomy): domain Eukaryota; kingdom Metazoa; phylum Mollusca; class Polyplacophora; order Lepidopleurida; family Hanleyidae; genus Hanleya; species Hanleya hanleyi. Next base: position 84,482 of record JAVTVY010021623.1, on the reverse strand, counting down.
GGCGCGGACGTCACCGAAACACACACCCACAATCAACTCGCCACATACAGTCGCCCCCTCAAGACCCTCATACATACCACCGTAAAGACACGGACGTCACCGAAAAGACACGGACGTCACCGAAAAGACAAGGACGTCAGCGAAATTCTGGGGGAAAACCCCACAGACAGGTCAGTACATGCATTCCTATCATGTTTCCTACTGGTTCCTCCAGTGTGGATGTGCTGTGATGGAGGGTCTAATAAAAGGATTGACCTGTAATCTTAGTTGTTGTTGCTCTCTTTTTTGGACTAACCAATTAGAATAGTACGTATCACGGACTACACCCGTAGAGCTACGTCTAGGCGCGCATGTGTGACATGGTCTATAAAACACGTCCCTCTGGATCCCACACCCCCATTCCTACGGTTGCAGAGCCATGACGGACACCCATCCCTATGCGACTCACATTTTACAGCATGCGACCGTGGTTAATTCACTCGCGGGTTACCGAGCAGTGGTTCGGTCCATGTTTCGAGGAGCGACGCCAGATCCTGAAAGAGTTCACAGAGGCGGTCCTCAACAGAGTGCACTCGATGGAGAGGTGTGCCATCACTCACCACTACTGGACTATGACAGCCATCCTTGATGCTCGGGCTATGGACCACGAGCGCTCACGCCGCAACCAGCGGCGGCTGGTTGGCCTAGTCATGGTCTGTGCCCTACTGACCCTGACGCTGTGGCATTGACAGTGGGACCTGACCATAAATACGAGGGTCAGACACAGTGTGCGTCATTCACCGATCGTCATTGGGTGAACCATGTCGCAAGTTCTACGAGCCATCCTTCCCCTTACACCCCGGGTGGGGTTACACGTCTATGAAGATAAAGTCACCCTCGTGGAAGACCGTGGAGATGTTTGCTGGTCGCGCGCTGAGACCGTATCGAATACGGTTACGCTACACCGTGACGGCTGGACCAAATTTAAACGGGTGTTGAGTGGTGAGCTCGACGGAAACCTCATCCACATAGACAATGCCATCTACGCCTGGGCCGTTACCAAGACCCTACGCGAGGCTTCACCCTAGAGCCCGATCTGTGGACAGCCTTCGAGAAAGTGGTGCCTATTGTGGACCAGCTGTTTACATCAGACGAGTTGGAGTGGGCTCGTGCCCTGAGAGAAACGGCGGCAGAACCCAATGAACAAATTTCTAACAATGAAGCGGAGGCAGACCACGATGCCATTGATTACCCGGCTAGACTCAGTGACATGACCACCCGATCCTTTGATCTCACGGGGTTCTCCCTATAAATACGAGAGACAGTCAAATCTTGTACCATTCACGTACTGACCATGACGGAGCATATATTACTGGCGTATCTCAGCTTGACCCCCCAGGTTTTCCTGCACGTTTATGCGGAGACGGTCGATATCATGGAGGAGGTGGGAGACATCTGTGATACAGACCCTACACAACCGTGCCCGGCTCACATTCGTCTGTCCCGAGAGGGCTGGACCAAATTCAAACGGGTGTTGTCTGGTGAACTGGACGGCGACCCCATTCACTTGTGTCACGATGTGTACATCCGACGCGGCCCTTTCTTTGCTCAATTGGCTCGGCTGGATGGGGGTACAGTGCATTTTACCCTTCACCCTGATCTATGGTTTTCTTTGGAAGATGCCGTGGCAGATGTGGATCAAGTGCTTATCAAGCGGTCATCAGACGAGTTGGACTGGTCATTTACCATGGACACTGTGCTGGCAGAAGCCAACGAAGAAAATCAGAAAGAAACTCCGGCCCAAGATATACCTGTTATAAATAAGCGATAGAGCCAGGATCCATCATCATTTGTCACCATGAAGAGCTGGGAGGAGGTGTTGGATAACTTATACTACAGTCCCGACAGTCCGGCGGCCTATAGTGCATTGACGGCTCTCTATCGAGCGGCCAAATCCCAGGGGATGCAACGTGCCCAAGCCCGAGATTGGTTAAGAAAACAAGACACCTATACCTTACATCGAGCTGCCCGTCGCCATTTTCTACGGCACCGGGTCATCGTGGGAGGACTACATGCCCAATGGCAAGCGGATTTGGTCAATATGAGCGCCTTTGCCAAACACAACGATGGAAATCGGTATATCTTGACGTGCATCGATATCCTGTCGAAGTATGCGTGGGTGGTACCCATCCGGACGAAAACGGGGGCGAATCTCATAGCGGCGTTCAAGGACATCTTCAAGACCGGGCGCAAACCCATGTATTTGGAAACCGACGAAGGCACGGAATTCCTCAACAGACCGTTCCAACAGTTTCTGAAAGCCCAGAAGGTCTTTTTCTTCCATACGTACAACGAGACCAAGGCTTCCGTGGTGGAAAGATTCAACAGGACATTCAAAGGCCGCATGTATAAATATTTCACCTATAAGAATACAAGGCGGTACATCGATGTTCTCCCGAAACTTGTGAGTGGTTACAATCGAGCCTATCACCGGAGTATAGAGAGAGCCCCCATTACCGTGACCCAACGCAATGAAGCCCAAGTCCGGCGTGTCTTGTACCCCAGGCAATCGCAGCAAACGACGAAGGAGGTGTACAAGGTCGGGGACCCTGTACGGATCAGTAAGGTCAAAGGTCAATTTGAGAAAAGTTACTTGCCCAACTGGAGCGATGAGTACTTCCTGATTAAACGGCGCCTACCCCGGCAGCAGCGAGTCTATGAACTGGAAGATCTTCAAGGGGAACCGTTGCTAGGAACGTTTTACGAGACGGAATTACAGCCTGTCGTAAAAACAAAGCAAGATTACTACACGGTGGAGCAGATTTTGAAAACGGAACGTTGACGTGGCAAAGTGTTTCATTTCGTCAAATGGCAAAGCTGGCCCAGTTCCTTCAATTCCTGGGTCGCTGCCAACCAGGTGAAACGACTATAAAGCCAGACACCACTGCCGTCATCCTTCATTCCACGTTCGACCACGGTGCTATGGACAAACAGCAGCTGCCTCTGAACACAGCGTCTCCCAAAACGCGCAAAGCGCAAGTGGGCTTTGTGGTGATAGTGCTAATGCTGCTGAGTGTGTTGTACGGAGGTGTGTTTTACGACGTAGCCTATGTCAGCACGCTGCTTAACCAACTGAGAACACCAGCCACCAGTCAAACCAGTCTACAGATAGCACCAGTCAACCCCGTATCGAGCCCAGTCATCACCACATCTCGTGTACAAGCCACATCGAGCTCCACACCAAGTATGCAGTCCACACCTACACCAAGTACACCCACTACGTCTGAAAACCCACCGGATTTCATCCCTCACAGTGAACAGACAACGACGACCGACGTTGCACCCACCACCATCATCACTCACAGTGAACAGACAACGACGACCGACGTTGTACCCACCACCACTCCAGTTCACTCGTACCAAATTTACAAGAGCGGGTTACCACGACAGCGGATACACCTCCAACCATGAACCCTCGGTGGCAGCATCCCTTCACTTGCGTCATCGCAGGACCGACGGGCTCCGGCAAAACGCACTTCGTCAGTACGCTCCTTCAACACGCCGACAGCATGATCACCCCACCCATTGCCCGAGTCGTGTGGTGTTACGGAGAATGGCAGGCAGCGTATGCAGCAATGCCCCACATCACGTTCGTGGAAGGCCTACCCAACCTGGCCGATTTGGAACCGACACCTTGGTGGTTCTGGATGATCTCATGGCGGAGACGGATGCGCGGGTCACCCAACTCTTTACCAAAGGCAGCCACCATCGACGGCTCAGCATCATCTACATTGTGCAGAATCCGTTCAGTAAAAACAAAGAACATCGGAACATCAGCTTAAATGCCCACTACCTGGTGGTCTTCAAAAACCCGAGAGATACCACTCAACTGCTGCACCTGGCGAGACAGATGTATCCCGGCCGCACACCGTTTGCGTTGGAAGCCTTCAGAGATGCGACAACCCCTCAGCACGGGTATATGCTCTTCGACCTCAAGCAAGCCACCCCCGATCACCTCCGACTACGGACCGGCATCTTTCCCGGAGAGACCCACCACGTGTACATGCAAAAATAATGTAAACACACCCACAGTGGTTTCCCCAGCTGGAGTGTGTGTACGTGTGTTTGATGATGGGGATAATAAAAAAAGAATTAATACCACAGCATGATTGATTTTGTCTCTGTTCTCAGGTAGGTAAAAAGGGCAGAGTTGTGGGTTCTAGCATTAGTTGTACATGATATCTGCGCGAGTACGGAAGCACGCCCCGACGCTCCGTGTATTGAAGACGGCCCCATCCGAGTTGGTCCGAACCATTGTACGCGGTGTGGACCCTGACCTTGTACGCTGTCTGTACGAGATCGGGCAACGTACCACTGACTCCGGCTCAGAAGACCAAGTTGACCAAGCATAAGACAGGTCTCCGAACCCTAGTCCAGAAGCGAATCTCTCAAACACAAAAGAAAAAGGTGTTACAGAAAGGCGGCTTTCTCGGGGCCATCTTAGCACCGTTGGCCGCTTCCGTGTTGGGTCCAGTATTGGGTGGACTCTTCGGCCGACAATGAACCACACGAAAAAAATGGTCCTCGTCGAACCACGGTTCCTTCAAAACCTCCAATCGCCCTACCCTGTCCAACCTACGGTGAAGACCATAAACACCCTCGATGGAGAGATGCAACAGATCTTACAGAGACCTGGGTTAAGCGACAGTGAGAAAGTACAATGGTACAATGAGACGCTTCAACGGTACATGACGTTCATGGACCAATACAAAACCCTCTCTACCTCAGCGCCACCACCACCACCACCACCACCACTACCACGTGACACACCGCCGACCTCAGTACCGCTCCAACAGCCGCCATTACCAGGGGTACCACCCACAGCCCCACAGTGGGTGGAAGACGAAGTCCTCAAGAGTGTACCTGCATCGTTCAAGAAACAAGCTGGCCTGGTATTACAACGGATGAAACAGAATCCTGACATGACTTGGAATGATAAAGGCAGACTCCTGGTACAGAATCAGGTGGTCCCCGGGACCCACATGACGGATTTAGTGAATGACCTGATGCGTCAACGCAGGTCGCACACGGATCCTCGAGGATGGGAGGTCTTCCCTCAAGGCTTGAAAGACATGCATGTATCACAGGAATTGGTGGGGAACCCCGCACGCGGCTTGTACATTGAAATGATGGGCGGCCCATTCATATACGAGTACACCTCGGTCCTTGGCCTTGGGATACTCGTCAAACATCTGTACGATGGTAGATAAGGTTCTTCCCCTGCATCGATGGTACAGGTAAAACAAGCAATATTGTCCGCACACGCTACTGGTCAGGCTTTGCAACATTTGACTGTTCCAACACCACCTCTCTGTGCCTTGATCCATGAAGTCTGTTAAATCGGGATGGAGGGGTGGCAGGCCGTACGGGTCAAAGTATTCGCCCTGCTGTTCTGTCAAGTACACGCCCACCCAATGTTCAGCGGGCCGATCCATCAGGTCCGTGTTGAGAACGTAAGCAGCAGGATACATACGGTCTAATGGGAACACATCTCGGGCGAACACCCCTTGAAAGACCATACGTGTCTCTGGGTCATTCTCCAGCACGGTGGTTATCTGGTCTGTATCCATGTTAGGTGGAGAAGTCACACAGGACGTTGCGCGCCTTGCCCACTTGAATGATGTTGTCAAACTCGGCGTAGTAGATCACATTGACGGTGCTCCGAAGGGCTCGTGCAAAGTGGATATCCAACCGTAAATTGCCTTGCTTGGCGAGGGCCAGCTGATGGTCGTTCTCTAAGGTGGGGGTCAGATCGAAACAGAACAACGTGTATCCGTTCGCGTAGTCCTCCCGACTGGTCATATTCCCTTCGTCCTGGTTGATTTGACCGGTGGCTGTAAACAGGCTCTGATAGGCTCGAATGAAATTCGCGCGCCCAAAGTTCAGTGTTAAGGCCGTGGCTGGGACCTGTTGCCCATCCACATGCAGGGCCACAAAATTGATGCCGAAATGTTTAAAGTCAAACGGATTCTCTGGGTAGGCTCCGCTGAAACTGGTATTTTCCACACAGGCCAGGATCAATCGCTTGGGTAGTTCCCCCAGGAACAGGTTTTCTTTGTTGGCGCTCATATTTCCAGCAGACACAGAGAACATTTTGGTTTGCACACGTCGGATAGGGTACTGGGCTGGTTTTGTTTCCAAGGCTTTGAGGTGTCCCAATTGAACGGCTGGACTCGGTTTCACTTTTCGGACATACAGGACTGCGTCTTGGATGACAATCTTATAGTCAGCTGCATGCCGGTCTACGTTAGTGGCCATCAAGGCGAAGGTCGGAGGCGCCCATATCAGTCGGATTTTGATGGGGATCTTGTTCAAGAGGTACCGGTCTTGCATGAAGATATCTGCGTGCAGTCGACCCATGAGATCCACCGACACGCCGTTCGCGGTCAACGCCTTCCGTTTGCTATATTCCGCATTGTCGTTCTCTGCGCCCATGTGCTCGGCTGTGTCCTGGTAGAATAAAGCGGCTGTCAGTTGAGATTTTTTAGCTTCTCGTCCATGCGACAACAGCGTCTCGATGTAGGCTCGATAGGGGTACGTGTTGGTCGAGTCACTGATGAGTTTGTCGCTGAGAAACATATCCACCTGTTGAAACATCGAGTGCAGCCAGAGATTCGTCGGGCCCACCGTTGCTTGGTCGACGATTCTGGAGCCATCTCCATTGACGATCTTGGCTTTCACATACAAGTATGTATGGGCTAAATCCACATAGGCCGTATCCGCATTACTGATGGTGAACTCGATGGGCCCTGTTGCGTTGATGCTGGAGAGCGGGAGATGCTCCACCCATAATCCTTGTTCGGCACTGGTCTGTGTGGGCGGGACGGTCCACAAATCAAATTCACTGTTGGTGGAGGGGCAGGATTCTGCGTGAATCAAGGACATGTTTTAAGAAAAGATATCCTGGGTCTTCGATGTGCGTCGTCGCTGGGTCGGTCGTCGACTGGTGCGTGGTCTCGGTGAGGCAGGTCTTTTATTCCCTACGGTGCGTTGTGCTTTGGCGCCCAAGACGTCTCCTGCTTCTTTGGCCCGCCGTTTCAAGGCTTCTTTGGGTACCGTACCCCCCAAGACATCACCGGCGACTTGCAGTCCACTGCGTACCGCTTGTTTGCCGATTGCTTTCACCCCACGCGTCACCAAGGGCAGGAAGGTTTGACGATGCTCCCGAGTATGTTCCCCAGTCCATGTCCTCGTTGCATGCGTGCACCACTAAAGACCGGAAGGCCACCGCCGGCCTGTTGGGCATAATAGTCCATATAGCTGCGTGCATCGCACTCGTAAGGCACCTTCATTATACAAAGTGGGGAGCACGTGCTTGTCGAAAATGAAGTGTCAGCACCACTTTCCCGCGTTCGAATGCCACCGGTCGTCCCGTGTCATCTCTTATATCCAGCGTGATAGTGTTGATGTTGGTTTGTCGTACGGGTAGGTAGAGCATGTGGGTGAAACTGTGGGTGACTTGATCTCCATACGTCTTTTTAATGGGGACCACCCGTAACAGAGGTGTGTTGATATCGCCCACGATGTGGTTGTCGTCTGAGCATTTGCTGTAGGATGGGACTCAGTACGACACTCACGGTGGCGGTGAGAATGATCTGTGCCTTGTCGTTGTGTGCGTTGTAATCGAGGTCCACGTGATTCTTGAAGGGATAGGTTTTGATGGGTTTTGAAACATTCGTGACCTCCCGTAGAGCCTTATAATGCAACAGTCTTGTCAGTCCACCCATGAACTCCTTGAGAGTATCGTATTGGCCTTCGGGGAGAGTGAGTCGGATGGCTTTGTCTTCGTAGGTCACCTCGTACCACACTTCATTGGCTCGCCCGTTGTACCTCGAGTAAGGGCATTGGATATCCACGAGGCCACATTCCCATCGTCCAGGTAAATGCAACGGTTGCGGTAACTGGGTGACGTACATGGCAAGGTGTTGTCAGGAAACACATCCAGCGAACTGTTACTGGGTAGGGTGAGGTAAAACATGGCGACTGAGCTGTCCTGCTGCTGCGGTTGGTTTTAATAGGTATTCCAGGACTTGGGCGGTTGTGTCCGGCGTCGTGTTCGTCGCGGTGACTTAACATACGCTTAACCCGGGGCTAGGGGCCGTATGAGCCCATGTACTTCAAGATCCTCATGGTACTCATATGAACAGTCACAATCAAAGCGTGACTGAGGTACATCATTTTTAGATGACGACTCTATAACGAATATTATGGATTAAGAATACTGATCAGCGATACGGATTTGATATTTTGAAACATCATGATGTCTTGCCGGCATCATTGAAAACTGTTGACCGCTTCTCTCTTGCAGGAAACAAGCCTATGTTTATGTACACTTTTGTCTTTTTGAATTTGGTGCTAATACTGTTATATGGAAATGGAATAGGTCTTTGGATTATGGACGCGGATATTCTCTAATGGACGACGGCTGGATTATGAATGACGGACTAGACGCTTGTAATTTCTACGTGTCACGACTCTGGAGATGTGGGGTGTCTTGATCAAGGGTGGTTTTTAAAGGTCTGAAAAGAAGGTGCCCGTTGTGGTAGTGTTTTGGGGGGTGAGTCCAGTCCCCACGCGGTTTCCCAAGAAGGTAGTGGGTCACTCGGCGATTGCTGGGTCCGCTGCATCTAGGCCCAGCGCTGGGGGTTCCCCACCAATTCCTGGTGGTACATGCATGTCTTTCAAGCCTTGAGCGAAGACCTCCCATCCTCGAGGATCCGTGTGCGACCTGCGCGCGCGCTGCGGCCGGGGCGGGCCGGGCCGGGCCTGGGAAAACCCGGATGTTGAAAACCCGGACCCTACGTCTACAGCAAAAATTGAAACTCTTCTGGGTTCGGAGGTAGTTTTAGTGCAACCCGGAAATGACGTCTGTGTGCAGAACCCACACCACCCAACCACAACCACGGACCCATAGTGGTTGGTCAAACACACCCCTACGCACCCCCAAATGGCTGCTTTCTATACTACGGCCAGACTGCGCATGCGCAGACTCTTGAACACGGACGAACCACCAGTCCAGTCGGATGCTCCTCCACGACAGCTTCAAAATAAGACCTCAGACGACTCCATCGGACCACTAGTGACCCATGTCGGCGCCACAATGTCTATTTCCATAGTCTTGGTCTACTGTGCATGCGCAGAATGACGTCAGTGTTACGTCACATCCACCCAGTCGGATGCTGCTTCACGAATGCCTCACATTGATACCTCACTCGACCCCATCTGACCATTAGGGGCCTATCTAGACCCCAAAGCGTCTATTTCCATACCCTTTTCCCACAATTCCCTGTCTGCGCATGCGCAGAATGTTGAACACGAACAACACACTAGTCCAGGCGGATGCTCCCTCACGAGAGCTTCAACAGAAGACCTCATACGACACCATAGGATCATTAGGGGCTCACCTAGACCCCAAAATGTCTATTTCCATACCCTTTTCCCACAATTCCTGCTTGCGCATGCGCAGAATCACGTCAGTGCCAGGTTACACCCCTCCCCTCGGATGTCAATTCACGAAGGCTTCACATTGATACCTCACTCGGCCCCATCGGTCGACTCGTGGCCCACCCAGACCCCAAAACGTCTATTTCCATACCCTTTTCCCACAATTGCCTGTATGCGCATGCGCAGAATGTGGACAACGACCGAGATACTAGTCCAGGCGGATGCCCCCTCACATAGGCTTCACATTGATACCTCATACGACTCCATCGGACCAATAGTGACCCACCTAGACCCCAAAATGTCTATTTCCATACTCTTGGTCTACCGCGCATGCGCAGAATGACGATATTTGAACCCCACACCCACCCCATCAGATGCCCCTTCACGAATGCTTCACATTGATACCTCATGCGATCCAATCGGTACACTAGGGACCCCTCTCGCCCCCGAAGATTGCCGGAGAATGCGGAGAATTTGGGACTACTTTCTGCCCGCGGAGGCAGACCGCATCACCACCAGACCGCATCACCGCGGAGGAATACACACGCCTGATTCACGCAGAACGGAAGTGACGTCATACATGACTCCTGCGCACACCGCCACAAAACCGCCACAAAATCTCATACCTGCGCACAACACTCCTGCGCACACCACTTTCTCGCGCATGCGCAGTGAGGCGAAAACACGTCGAAATCATCTTATACTACTACTCAGAAGAAAATTATAAAAAGCGAATTTCAGATTTCCCTTATGAGCCACCAGATGAATTTAGGCAGGGGGCTTTTAGACGCCATGTCCATCAACAGCTACTCGTTTCAGAAGTATTATTGTTCTAGTTATACAATTCTAAATCACTGACCCTTATTTTTTATTCAAATGAATTTCCAAATCGTTTCCAGAGTAACTCAGCTACGCTTCGATTGTGACTATTCATTTGAACGCCATCGAGATGTAAAACACATGATATTCAAACGGCGGGCCCCTAGCTCCATGTTAAGCGGAATTAGACACAGGTTACGAAGCTTGGCGCCAGAGATCTTACACGCTACAATTGCATTTTGTCGTCAGTGTACGATATTTATGACAGTATTTGAGAAACTTTGAATGGAAGCGTTTGGTGGTGTAGCCCAGTTTGACATTTCTGCAGTAATATTCTGCGACGTTGATCAAAATTGCCACGGTGTTCATCCGAAGAATGCCGACTCATATGTAATTCTCCCGCAAATCGTCCCAATGAAGGTTAATCCTTTCTTTCGATGTTGAAATCTGTCCGCTGGCTTGCCATTCTCGCCCCCAAAGTCAGATTCTCGCACATGACTTAGCTGAATTGACTCACTATGTCATTATTATGGTACCCCGTTTGGAGCCTCAGCATATAATGTTACAGAGCCAGAGGCTGCTTCATCCCTTTCACCTCCATACATGTCGGCTTCTCCGTTCACTCTTCGAACTGTGAACGGAGAAGTCTTGTGTATGAAGATGCATGCTTATGAGCTTTGAACGGAATAATGGAAAGCATTGCTATTGATTGCACAGCTTGGCCCGGTAAGTATAGCTGGGGGGTTGCGACAACGTGGCTCATGCGCCTGTCCTGTCTGGCGGCTGGTATTATATATACGATGTGTGTTCTATCAGCCATTGTGACATTTTGATTTTGAGCTGACGGTTAAATTATTGATATACTCTATCAGAATAGAATAAATAGATAGGCGATTGATAATCAACGAGCCAATTTGTATTCTTCACATTTCAAAACACCCGCAGTTAAATTAAATTATTCTCTTAAAACGTATTCCATCTATCACAATTTCTTCTTGGGGTGAGGGCGGGGGGGTTATCATATTGATAAAGGTACAAGTCTAAATATACTATCCCATTTTGACTATCGGTACATGTAGTTTATTTCGAATGAAAGTGGATAAATATCGTTCCTGGAGTCAGGGATTATCCAAAGCAAGAAACAAAGGTTTGGTGAAGGAGAATGAATGGCATATGTATTTTTTTAGTAATTCATGTATATAGTCGTATTAGTATTCAGATATACGTCTGTCAAAAGGATTGCGCAATAATTATCCACTGAAATACTTGTTGTTGTTGGTATATAGTGTTGTCAAATCTGACAACATCAACGAAAAATTGAAGCAAATCTGAGCATGATAAACACAAGGAAACATTTCATGAATGATATACCTTCAGTTGAACTAATTTCTTTTTCACCGTCTTGATAATGTAGTGGGGACGCAGGATGAGAAATTATGGAGGAGACCCATGGTTCTTTCGAGGGATTCTCTGGATCCGTCCTAATATTAGACGTCGTCATACTGTTCAATTTTACCTTCCGAACATTCGATTTCTGTACTTTTATTCGTGTTATCGTTAATCGTGTTATCGTGCGTAATAGCGATAGAGAGAGTCTTCACGACAAGGATGAAGAGATAGGGTGGAATTGTGTCCCTTTGTCGACGACTCCGTTGAAGATCAAAGAAGTCAGAGATGTATCCTTTATTCATCACTCGATCCATTTTTGAAAAGTTTTAGTCCACTGAATTATGTCGACCCCAAACTTCAAACCCACAAGTCGTTTTCAAATCCCAGAAGACTGATTCCATAGCCTTATCAAAAATAAAAGTCGCGGTATGTCGTTTTTCTCTGTAAAATCCATAAGATCAAATACCGGTACTGTTATTTCCTTGATAAGCCGACCCTTCATGAACCCCTTCTGTGATTCGTTCATTAGTGAGAGCAAACCTTGCTTATAATCAATGTTTAATCGAGATATTGGGCTCCATTAAAAAATCTCTGTCTTTACCGATACGAAATATTGCTTTACTGTTGAAAAGATGAACGTTTTCCTGTCTTGGTGGCCTGCTGAGCTGAACGTGAGGCAAATACTTCAATTTCCTTCCAATATAATCTCTAAACTTCTACATGATAGCCGTCAGTTCTGGTCGACTTTCCATTTTTCATTTGCCGTATAGCTTCAATTTTTGTTATCCAGATTAAACCGACAGGAGTTTTTTCTCTGATTCTGTTAATTTTATCGAGTGGTTTAAAAAGAGATGATCATTTGAGTGGGTGATACCCATGCGCTCGGAGTATAAGTTATCATAAAATTGCTTTAATTAGGTCAGAATGGCGTTATTTTGATCAACAATTCCATAAGAAGTTTCTATTTCCGTTATAGATTTCACCTTAAAGTTTATTTTTCCAGCGAGCAAAGTATGCAGGGTTCCTCTCCCTATGTTCAGGCCAATTTGTATTAGATCTTCTTATTGCACCTGGAACCTTCCGCTGCTCCAAGCTCGGTTTGCTCTTTTCTGGTGTTATTTGATCTCTCACAAATTTCTTTTTCTAATTCAACTATTTCGTGTTACAACTCTTTTCTATCTTAGTTCTTGCCTTGATTTTTTGCCATTGAGTATACAATACAATACAAACTTTATTTATACTCAAAATTACAATAGCTCGATAGAGGTAATATATCTGAGGTTAAATAATAGTAAAAATAAATTAAAAACAGCGATGAAGGTAAAAGCAAAAAGGGCAAAAACCCCAGTAGCATAGTACAACTCAGATTTTGCAGAAGTGGCATTTACATGCATCATCCGTTCACGTTTTTATTGACCTCCTGAAAACTTTAATGCCAGTTGTTTCCCACACTGATCTGGTAGTCCGTTCTATATTTTGGCACCGAAAGTTTTGAAGGAGTGTAACCCAGAAGTTACAGTTCTTACATGCTGCCTAGTAACAGTGTTTTTTTGCCTTAGATTATACCGGTAGCTTTTCTTTTCCAACATATCGTTCAGATAAGGTGGATTCAGCCCATTCGGACATTTAAAAACCTGGATGGCAATTGTCTGCAATCTACCCATCTCGAGACTTGGCAGATTTGCCTTCCTACTCAAGGCTTCATAAGATGAATGGTTAGTCTTATATATACATTTTAGAGCTCTATGCTGTAGCTTTTCTAACATTTTAGTATGGAATAGTGACGCTCCTCATTTGTGTTTTTAAGAACTCACAAATATTTGGTCGTTAATATTTATGGTCACATTTGCAGGATCGTCGATTTGTTCAGAAAAATATCATTGGGACAGTGTGTCTTTTATCGTATCCTTAACAAATTCAATACATTCAGGGTCCTCCAGTAGCATGGACGCGGAAACTTTTCAATGGACGACGGCTGAATAATGAATGACGGACCAGACGATTGTAATTTAATTTCCATTAACTTGGTTCGCGTGGTCGGCGTGCAAAACAGTATTTAAATTTTCCGAAAGAATGGTCGGATCGATAAGGTAATCCAATATCAGATTTTCAACCTAGAAGAGCTATATCTTCTGACCTTAAGAGTAAAGTCGACTCTGTTTTGTGCGATTGCTTGTATTTTTCTGCCAAGTAAATTGCCTGGATAATATCCCATCCACTGCATAATATCAGAAGGGATATGATGAAAGTTTCATAACTTGTTAGGTTTCTGGAAACCTAAGATCCATTGCCCATAATCGACGTTGCACAGTTAGACTGCATGGTTGGAATTATCCATGCGTTTTCCTGCACTGACGTTTTCCATACTTTGCTCTGACTGACAATTTTTTCAAATTGTACACTGCGTAATGCCTCGTGTGATTTTAGTGGAATTCCAGTACTACAGTAATATCTCCCATAATATATATTCTGTTCATATGGCAGTCCATGTGTATGTTCTGAACGCGACGTTAAACCTTAATTCTCTCTCTCTCTCTCCCTCTCTCTCTCCGTTTTTTGTTTTTGTACCGATAAACAAAAGAATATTATTTGATGCAGATTGAGTATATAAATACTGATCATATCCCTGTGTTATGCGGTTCAGCGGTGAGATTCGTTTACGCACTTCGAGACAACACCCCCCCCCCTTCTCCCGCGCCCCGCCCACCCCCTCAGCCTATACGCGCCTGACATGTATATGATATAACAGGTATCACTACGGACGTATTATGAATATATCCACAGACTGGTTAAAACAAATTACAGATACTTACCCTACTATTTATTTTCAATCCGGTTAAGACAGGAAAAAGGATGTACATGCTCTTATGATAAATCTTGCCTTATATCTTTCTTATCCGGAAAAGTCAATGGAGAAATGGGAAGGATATCTGGATAGGAAAATAAATCGGGAGCAACTTCATACGTCGACATTCCATTGGTCTCAGCTCTGAGTGAACACCGATACAAAACATAGAATCGTGCCAACAGAGACTTCCAAAGGTAAGGTAATTTTATGTTGGAGTATATTTATGATTGGTTGAACTTGTAGTTTCGGGCCGCTTCCTATTCGGATTTCGCGGCCCATAAACACAATGTTTCATTTATATCTCATTATACATTTTCTTTTTCAATTCATAATTTTACATGCGCTGTGATTTAAAACAATTAGCAAAAGATAGGAATGCCTAAATAAAAGTTCGACTATCTATATCAGTCACTTAGTTCACAAAAAGCACCTAAAGTGTAATCACTCTTAAAACGCAAATGTTACATTTAACATCTAGAGGGTTGGAGGAGGGAAAGCATTTAGAAAGTGTTGTTTCACCACTTTTAAGTGTTGGATGCAACAGCTTAAAATGTTGCATTTAACACTTAAAAGTGGTGAATACAACACTTTCTAAATGTTTTCCCTCCTCCAACCATCTAGATGTTAAATCTACAACATTTGCGTTTTGAGAGTGTAGATCATTTTTTCTTGATGGATCGCGTGGTTGCTTCCTTTGTGTTTGCCTTTGTCTTGACGGCTCCCTTACATACAGAGTCGTCAAGAAAAAAATATAGCAGAACTGTGACTGGTCTGTAGAAATATGTGCCTGTAACATTGCTAGCGGAAATGTGCACCAGTGAACAGGATGCCCGGTTTCATCCTCTGGTGCTTAAAATTCAAAGGTTTCTGTTCTAGTTTTGATGGTTGGCTATTCAGGACACCACTGGGGTATCGTGTCAGGGGCGGTCTGTTTCTGGGGTGTTTTTGTCTTTGTATTGGGCTGTTCTACTTTGCGAGTAAATTTCTGATGAACACAACAATTTTATCACCATGACTATATATTACCATGACGATATATCACCATGACGATATACTTTCAAAAATAGATCTGAGAAGGGTGTTCACAGTAAGGATCTTGTTTTTCTTTCAACCATGTCAAATATTAGTTTACCAAGACATCTTGTTTAATTGTATATTATTTAAAAACTTTAATTATCTTTCTCTAGAAATCTAACGAAATAGGAGAATGTATGTAACTGTATGGTGGTGGAGTAGTCGGAGGTGATGCACTGTGACTGTAGGTTGGTACTATGGGGGATTGGGTGACAGAGGGGTAGAAACGTGCAGTGGAACAATTAGTTTTATAATTAAATACCTAACAAGTGTATTAAAGTATAAGTAATGTATTGCGATAATGTACTGAAATACAAAAATGAATAAGAAGAATATAAAAAGGGTGATCAGTGTTATCAGACAAACACTGTCCGGTTATAGATAAAGAAATGTTTTGGGCAGTTCAAACGGGGGCTGGAAAATATTCTGGAGTTATGAAGCAGAACCTGTATATGATATAAAAAAGTTGTTACTTTGCATTTTCTACGGACGTATTACGAATATATCCACAGACTGCCAATACTTACCCTACCATTTATTTTCAATCCGGTTAAGACAGGAGAAAGGATGTACATGCTCTTATGATAAATGTTACGTCCTTATCCGGAAAAGTCATTGAAAAAATGGGAAGGATATCCGGATAGGAAAATAAATCGAGAGCAACTTCATACCTCAACATTCCGTTGATCTCAGCTCTGAGTGACCACCGATACAAAACAGAGAATCGTGCAGAGACTTCCATAAATATATATGGATTATAAACGAGGATATCTTCGATTACTGTGCAAATTATTTTAAAAATCTAAAGTATCTGTTCATAAAGTCTCCCAAAGTTAAAAAAAGAAGAAAAACACGTTGACAATATTTGGAAACATGACTTCGAGAAACAACGAAGCCGAGGAGAGAGATATCCGAAGACACTGTTGGAGTATATTTATGATTGATTGAACTTGTAGTTTCGGGCCGCTTCCTATACGGATTTCGCGGCCCATAAACACAATGTTTACACATCTCATTACACATTTTATTTTTCAATTCGCAATTTTACAAGCGCTGTGATTTAAAACAATTAGTAATAGATAAAAAAGATAGGAAGGCCTACATACGAGAGCAACTTCATACCTCGACATTCCATTGCTTTCAGCCCCCGAGTGACCACCGATACAAAACATAGAATTGTGGCAACATAGCCTTCCATAACTATATAGTTTTGCTTGATATATTTCTCATGAAGAACATTCATTGTTTTGGAACTGATCTGAACAAGACATCTTAAATTCGGCATCCTTGTTTTGTAAATATCATTACTATGATATTGTCCTTTGATGTACTCTTCAGAGCCACAGATGGTAAGCTCGGTCCATTCTCTTCACACATATGATAGAGAAAAATACCGATCAAACCTGGTGAACTAAAACTATAGTTAGAACAGGGATGGAAAAGATGGATGATGTTGTGCCATCATAGCCATAGGAAATCATTACTTCTTCTGCCCCGAACGGTCTTCGGAAACATTGCTAGTGGACGCCATTATAGCCGCTGGTAATTTGTTATTTTTTATTTATTTTTTTATTATTTTCTATTCAGTTACATATATACACGTACGTAACAAAAACAAGAGACGGTATGCGTCCACAGAAATAAGAACAAGTACGTACACGTAGACACATATATGACACCCATCAATATGACAAACGAAAACATACCAAATACATAAAAACATGTTCCATTCTCCTATGACATTTTTCAGATTTTTGTATAGGTATATATTATCGTAATGTAACGATGAACATTTCTGTACATTAACACGTACATAAATATAAACATGCACACGTATATACATGAGCATATGTTATATATACCCATGTATATAGCAATATATATACGGTGGATACAGATATAAATATATATATACGTTCGGTAAATATATACATATATATTGCCTTTATAAGGAGACACACGATGTACCATGACATGTGAAGTACATACACGTCTCTATTAAATACCAAGTACATTAGACAGAACAAATGAAAAAAATAAAAAAATAAAAAAAATAGATAAAGAAAAAATAAAGCTATAAATTCCCAATTTTTTCAATTTTTACCCAACTCACTCCCCCCAGAAAACTGGCATCATACTCCACTTTCTTTGAAACTTGTCTTGTGTGTTGTGCATTTGAGAGATGTATTTTTCTGACTGAAAGTTGTTGCGAAATTTATTTATTGAAACAATAATATTTAAATCTGTTTTTTGAATTACAGGAGTAAATATATTGTTTTGTTATTAGAAATAAACAGTTTAAACAATCTTGTTTGCCCTCCCACCCACATACAACTATTTGATAATTTATGTTAACTGAAATATTTTTGTCATGGAACCATTCTTGCAACTCTTTTCATAGACGCCATACTTTAGGGCACATAAAAAGTAGGTGCTCAATTGTCCCTTTATGAGATTGACAGAAAGAGCATCTTCTCGTTTCCCAATTGTGTATAAAAATGAGTTTGTACATAAAGTTCTGTGTAAGATTTTGTACTGTATATTTCTTAATTTTGTGAACTTTGTACATGGGAAAGTATTTTGGTATGTTTCAGTCCAGTCTATCTTCAAATTTAATAATTCCCCCCATTTTTCGGCTGTTTTAATGACTAATCCTCGTTCCCCATTCAATAAATCATAAAAGGCTTTACACCCCTTTGTCTGTTTCAATAATGTAGCCTTTTCTATGCCTAGAACAGGGCTATACTGTAACGTTTCACTGTTAGGCGAGCGGCCGATCCTAGAAAAGGGCCTTATTTTTCGAGTTTAATGCACCCACCCTACACACACCTGGATCATACATCATTTTGAAGCCTATGGTCTCCACTTTTCACATCTACCTGCAGTACTGTTGAAATGTGGTGCCGTTGCCATGGAAACGAGCTCCAAAAAGTCATGTTAGATTTACCATTTTCCTCACTATTGGAACACTTGATGATATGGATAACATAGATTCTTGGATGCAAAGGTTCAAATGATGATCCAAGCGCGAAACTTGGCATAGCTAGTCTAATTGGGACACTTTTTCCAGAAATTAATGTTAGCTAACTGAAATCCAAGATGGCGGCTATTTTCTAAGATGGCCGCCGAAAGACCCTGCTAATACCTGATTTTGCCAGAAAAGGTGATGAAATTTTACGATGGGAATTATTTTGACCTTCACGTATATACCTTTAGAGAGCGGGAAGCAGATTCTGGTATCTTTATGTACTCCCAGAGATATGTTCTAACATTCCTGAATCTGATGATGTCACTATTGAAGCGTTGTGCCATGATGTGACCAGTTCGAGTTTGCAGTGTGTTATCATTGACTGAAGTTTTTGCATTAGTTATCCCGTTTGACTGAGGTTATGTCTTAGTTACGCATAATTATGTCTATATAATGTCCTTTACTAAAATATTATTTCCATAATTTGATGCACGAGTAGGCTTATCTTGGAACAATACTTCACCTTAAATTGTGTTTCGGTCTAATCTGTGCCACCTGTTGGCCATTTTGGAATTTCAACAACCTTTACTTATTAGGGTTAATATAAATAAATGGGCTGTTCCTGACTGTTGGTTGTTAGCAGAATGTTCCGAACTGACAAGGAGTTTATTTGGGATCAATTTACTCACATTATTCACGGTACGTCCGAAGAACGTTGTACGGATTTAATTATTCAGTGTGCCCAAATAGGACACATGGCGGAAACTGGACCCTGGATAATTTCACCTGGGTAAATAATCCCATGGAGTATTGTAACGCTGGATCATGGGAAATGCCATATCCATTGGGCTAACTTTCTGTTGCCACCAAACATGGCAGGCTTACATACTGCATCAAGGAGAATGTTCAATTGGGCTTTTTTTTCCACTATGCCCAATTGGAACCCACATCGAAAGCTGGACCCAGGATAATGCCGCCTAAGTATTTTCCTGAGAATTATATTCCCGCCCTGAAAATGAGTGTAATTACATTAATAATGGGTCCCAGGGAATGTTCTGTTGGATTTATTTTCACTTTTTTTAAATCGAGATCTACAGTTTCACGTATTAATGCCGCTGTTACAGAGGAAACGGGCATAAACGATCACACGACATTCTGAAATGCCTCCTCCAAAGGGATTGAAAGTAACGCTAATAATAAATACTACAGGTCATTGTACAGGAAATTACATAAATATCTCCAGCGAGACTGGTTTGAACTTGAATGGGGCAGTTTTGGAGAGGTAACCGGCATGTAAGACACTACCGAATTATCGAATGTCTCATCAAGCTCATATAGGTAATACACTAGTAGTAGGGAAAGGACAAATCTGGTCGAATTGAGGCTCTTTTGTGTGAGGTGGCCCTCCACAGTTTCGTAGTAATGGCCCCGGTCTAATTTCATGATACGTGTTCTGCTACATCATAAATCGTCTTGTCTTCTTAATAGCTTATATCTATAATACCATCCTATTCAGCATTATCAACGTTGCAAACGAGCACGTACAGATCGATGGCTGGCTTCGTCTACACGCTGATCGGGATCATGAAGTAAATATTGTCCTACCTCAGTTATGCCTCTTGGGCTTGCCTAAAAATAGGACTCACTTACGGGAAGAAAAACTGGCAGGTTGACCCCCACTTTTTTGCCTTTTTAAGTTGAGACCGGACCAGGAAACATGGGTAAGAAGTTTAATTGAAATCGCTCTTACAGATTTTTGTGGAAATTGAGCCGAATTTGACTATTTTTCGACATTTTAAGGGGTTTTCTAGGAAAAACTAAGCCAGCTTGGAGGAGAACGTTCGAGATTCATTAATCTATAACATAGCAGTCCTATATCTTAAATTAATATGTTAATAATACTCTTTCAGAAAATATATACATATAAGTGATTTGGGTTGTAGATTTTACTACAATTGGTGGCCGAAAAACGGACCATAGTCTATTCCATGCCGAATGGAAGAATCCCTGGAGTGCACCCTGAGGCTGATGACGTCACATTTGATGACGTCATGGATAATGTCACTTCCGGTGCGAGGTCACGTCCGGATCAAAGGTCAAAGAGCACTTCCGGTTACGTCCCATCCGAAGATGAAGTGACTTCCGATGTCAATTGACGCATGCGCAGTCGGTCAGTAGCAGAAAAAAGGCATTTGGGTGGACGTTTTGGGGTCGAGGTGGGCCATCTGTGGGTCAAATGGGTCGTGTGAGGTGTCATATTGAAGCGTTCGTGGGGTATCGTCCGACTGGGGTGTCTTGTAATGGAACTGCCATCAATCTGCGCATGCGCAGTCGGGTAGTTGTAGAAAAAGGGTATTTGAATGGGCGTTTTGAGGCAAAGATGGACCATCCGTGGTCTAAATGAGCCGTGTGAGGTGTCATATGGAAGGACTCGTGGAGTAGAGTCTGACTGTGGTTGCAGTGAAACTGCCGTCAGGGAGTAAGTTCCCTATGTTCTGTACCTAGTCCCATAATGTTTTAATGCTTCGACGCAGACAGATGAGAGAAAGAAAGATCAACACGTTCACAGATGTATTTTAGTATTCCTCCATCACATCACACCCACACTGGGGGAGCCGCGTTGGGTATGTTTACATAATAGTATGGCCGAAGATTGACACTCCGAATGGCGGATTCTGACTGGACAGGAACAGCCGAAAATATGTCAAGCGGATAAGATGGACCATGACAGATGCAACATAAAATGACGGCTTCTGATTGGACAAGAGCAGCCGACGATGCATCTGATACACACCATATTATTATGTAAACACACCCGACGCTACTGCTGCCCGACTGCGCATGCGCGGATTGACAGCACTTCCACTACAGACCACATCAGCCTGGCTCTCCCACGAGCACTCCAATATGACACCTTACACGATGCATTTGGACAGTAAATGGTCCACCTCGACCCCATAATGTCCATTCAAATGTTTTTTTTCTACTACTGTCCGACTGCTCAGCCGCAGATTGACGGCGCCTCCACTACAGACCACATCAGCCTGACTCTATCCCACGAACGCTTCAATATGACACACAACACGGCCCGGATAGTCCTCCTAGTCCCCAAAACATCCAACCAAATGCCTCCTTTCTACTACTTCTCGGCTGAGCATGTGCAGATTGACACTACAAACTACATCAATCTGACTCTACCCGGAAAGGGCTCCAAGATGGCATCCCACATCCCGTTTGGATCATGGATGGTCCACCTCGTTCCAAAAACGTCTATTCGAATGCCCTTTACTACTGGCGGCACTTCCACTAAAAACCATCCGAGTCTGGTGTTCCACCAGGTGCGCTTCAACATGACACCTCACACGAACCAATTGGACCAAGAATGATCCACCTCCAGCCCAAAACGCCCATTCAAACACTCTTTCTCTACTACTGCCCGACTGCACATGCGCAGATTGACGGCAGTTCCACTACAAACCAATCAAGTCGAACGCTATCCCACAAGCGCTACAATGTGACACCTCACACGATCCATTTGAACCAGGGATGACCCACTTCAACCCCAAAACGTCCATCCAAATGCCTTTTTCTAACCGAATGTGACGTCATCAGAGAACAGCCTCAATGCGACCAGATTGGTCCGTTTCCTACTACTTATACTCGCTGGACTATTAGGAGCAGAGTGGGTGAGATTCTGTGGAAGCTAAAACCGCCTTATAATTTCCATAGGTCTACGCCGTGATTTTCTGGCCGGATGAACACATTTTTATCGTCGGTTGCATTCGGTTGCCCTGTTCGGCTCACTGAAAAGGACATGAAACAATCATACACTGCTTTTTTTAGAAGGAAAATCTCATCATCCTTAGTCCTGGTTCATCTGACAAAGCCGAACCATGACAGTTTTTAATGCAACGTTGGTTATCTTAAGACGTGCAACACTTTGTTCTCTCTACCACGGTTGATGCAAGAACAGCTATGAATAAAGTTGTAATCAATTGGCTAGCTGTAATCGTTACGGTTATGTTCAGCCCCCTCCCCCTCCCCCGGCTCAATCATTGAACTCATTGGCCCAAGACTACCTTTGAATGAAACTGAGGGCTGTTGCTGGTGCCGTTTAATTTACAGTAGTTGGAAGGCGATTTTTTGTGACAGGCGTCCTGGTGGTGTTGGTTTTCTCTTACTTGTTTTATCACTTTCGATGACCAAAACTTATATTAACAGGGATAATCGGCAGCCATCTTGGTTAATTTTCAATGCCAAATGAGTGACCTAATCGGACCATCCTTGCTAAGTTTCATTCTAGTATCATAATTTGAAGGTTTGCCTCTGAAAATCTGTTATGCGCTTTAAATGTTTACTATAGTAAGACAAGCGTTCTGAGAACCCCAACATCTCGCCTTGTAGGATGATCCGCTGAAGCTGCAGCAGTATTCAAAGCATATATGTAGAGCAAACTTTCCAAGTACAGGTGTACATGTAAAATTTGCCTAACAAAAACCTTATCATTGGCAAATTACTATGTTGAAACCCTCAAAATAGTATTTCATCTCATAAATAGCACAGGCTCATTCGCTCATCATAATGAAATCTGACAAATGCAGTTAACTTTTCAGTACATTTTTGTTTAACAAAAAAACCAAACCCGTTTAATTTGGGAAAAAACAATATTCCATCTCATAATAGCACAGGTACATGCTTTAATCATATGAAACATGTGTATCAAGTTTCATAATCATCCAATAAAACCTGACAACTTCAGCAAACTTTTTATGCACACTTTTGCAAAACACAAAACTTGATCATTTTTCATAATTTGGACAAAAATTAAAATTTCATCTCATAAATAGCACAGGTAAATCCTTCAATCAGTAAAGGACATTATATAGACATACTGACGAGTAACTGAGACATAATCTCAGCAGAAGGGGATCGCTAATGCGAAAACTGTAATCACTGATAACACAATGCAAACTCGAATTGGTCACACCATGGCGCAATGCTTTTAAATTTACATTACCAGTGCAGAAATTATAGAACGTATCGCTGAGAGTACTTGTAGATACCAGAATCAGTTTTCCCCTGGACAGAAACATATAAATGAACACCAAAATGAATCAAATCGCAAAATTTCATCACTTTCTCTGGCTAAATAAGGTATTACTAGGGTCAAATGGCGGCCATCTTGGAAAACAGCCGCCATCTTGGATTTCAGTTGACTAACAATATTTCATGGAAATGCGTCCTACTTAGAATATCCATGCCAAGTTTCGTGCTTGTTTCGTCATTTAAACACTTACATTCAGGAATCTATATTATCCGTATTACAAAGTGTTCCATTAGTGACGAAAATGGCAAATCTAACACGACCTGTTTAGACCTCGTTTCCATGGCAACGGCACCACATCTTGACAGTACTGCAGGTAGATTTGAAAAGCAGAGACCATCAGCTTTAAAATGATGTATAATTCATGTGTGTGTAGGGTGGGTGCATTAAATCGTCTCTGGAGGTGCCCTGACCGCTCGCCTATGTCTAGATAGTCTAGATATGTTTCTCTTATATTGTATTTAGTTTTAATATCTTGATATGACAGAAGCTTTCCTTTACAGTCTACGATGTCGCGTATATAATTTATGTTTTTATTGTACCAGTGTTCGATAAAAATAGAATGTTTCAGATTGCTATTAAGCCAAACTGGCTGGTTGGCAATATCGTCTACTTTCTGAGGTATTAGTTTTCGTCTTAAATGTTGCCATGCATGGAACACATCTTTCCAGAAAGGATTAACAATATTTGGAATTTGGGTTTTCAGGTAACCGTTCCCTAGATTCCATATATTGTGGAGGATACTGGAGTCAACATTAACGAGATCGTTCCATTTTCTGCTGTGGAATAATAATCTTTTTATCCATGATATTTTCAAACTATACATAAAATGTGTGACATTGACCATTCGCAGCCCCCCTTGTTTATAATCCTGCGTTATTATTTTCCTTTGTATTCTGTCACTCCCTCCATTCCAAAGGAACTTGAACAATACTGTATTTAGTTGCTGGATAAAGTCGTCGGGAGGGTTAGGTAGGGCAAGAAAAAGATGAGTTAATTTAGATAGTACCGATGCTTTTATAATGGTAATTTTGCCTAACAGTGTCAAATTCCGCAATTTCCATTTACTTAACTCTCTCTTTAATTCTTCTAATTTTGCCAATAATTTATCTTCCAAATATCTGTAAAATTTACTGATGAAAAAGCTATCCCCAGCATGTTGAAATCTGTCACCCATTCTAGTTTTATATCTTGGCATAATCTTATTTCCGAACCTGTTAGTGCACCGATCCAAATTGCTTTGGTTTTATCTACATTTATTTTAAGACCGGATAGTTTATAAAATATATCCAATGTCTTTAAAGCTGATCTGAGCTATGTCTCCGAACCGTCAAGGGTTAACTGCGTATCGTCTGCGTATTGACTGATTTTATATTCCGTTTTTGCTATAGTAATGCCTTTCATATTGTTATTATGTCGAATCATGATTCCCAAAATCTCAGTACACAACAAAAATAAATATGGAGAAATTGGGTCACCTTGTCTACAACCACGACTGTTTTGAAAAAAACGACGATAAGTGACCATTTTGTATAACACAAGTTCTTATATCCTTATAAAAAGTGCGAATCCAGTTCCTAATTGATTTCCCGAAGTTGTATGCTTGTAAAACTTCGTCAATAAAAACCCACGAAACCGAGTCGAAGGCTTTCTCAAAATCTATTAATAAAATTAGCCCAGGGATATCGTTTTCTTTAGTTGTCAACATCAAATCATACACTTCGTGTATTACCTTATCCAGAACGGACTTTATTCTACTTGAAATACAGGTAGACGCAAGTTTGTATATGACGTTTAATAATGTTATTGGTCTCCAATTTCTCTAGTAGTTTCGAGGTTTTCCGGGTTTAGGAAGACATGTTATTACTGACAATCTTCCATGACGATACCCAAAGTTGATGTAATGTAATACAAAATGACCTATATCCTTCCAAAACATTTTAAAGAATTCTGCTGGGTATCCAACAAGACCTGGGCTCTTGCAATTTTTACTATTTTTAAGTGGCCTGGTCAATTCCTCAAAAGTTATGTCCCTCTCTAACATTTCAGACTCTGTTAAATTCAGTTTTGGCATGTCCAATGAATCTAGAAAATGTGAAATTTCGTCTCTGTTGACGTCTGTATCTTTCTTGGAGTATAAATTTTCATAGTAGCATTTTTGTTCGTTTGTTATTTTTGTGCTATCGTAAATATTTTTATCGTTTTCCAGTGTTAGATTGGCTATAGTTTTATCAGTAAAATTAGTTTTTGCTAAACCTAAGAAATATTTAGTCGGTTTTTCACCTAAATCGGCCCATTCTGTCTTTGTTCTAGTAATTAATCCTTGTATTTTTTCGCTCCGAATGTTTTCTAATTTCAATTTATATTGGCTTAATGTTTGAATATTTTCCATGTTCGTTGTTCCAAAGTTCTGCTCCATTTCTGCTTCTAAAACTTCTATGTTCCTCTCCAACTCTTTCTCTTCTTTATCTCTATCTTTTTTCTTCCTTGTTGAATATTGAATTGTTTCTCCTCTTGTTTTCATTAGTAATGTTTCCAGAAATAGCTCGTCATCTATGTCAAATTTAATTTGCGAATCATCCATGTTTTTGGAATTATCTTCGTCGAAGTTGTGTGCATATTCTTGTACAGTTTCCTTTATAACTTTACTTGTCAAATTCAAGTACATGTATTTTATCTTTCAACAATGAGCAGTTGAATTTCCAGAATGACCTTCCCCTTTCACTTTTTGAAAATTTGCAATGTAAAGTTATGGCAGAATGGTCAGTCCTATACCCTGGTTTTATTTCCGCTTGCGTGGTAATATAAAGATGTCCGTGGTCACTAGAAAAAAGTCTAGTCTCGCTTGTTGTCTTGCTTTTTTTCGCCTCCACGTATATCTTCGATCATCCTCATGCATAACTCTCCACACGTCTAGATAGTTATTATTATTTATTTGTTCTAGCACTATTTTTCTAGACTGTGGGTTATTAATATGTTTGTAATTTTCGGTGTCTAATTCAGGGTTTAAATCCATATTCCAATCGCCGCATATTATCACTGAAGAATTTCCCATGTCGTTTATCAGTTTGTTAACATTATTATAGAAGCTTGGTTTATCAATGTTTGGGCCATAAATATTTGCGATCGTAACTGGTGTATCACAAATAAGACATGCTCATTATGAGGAAATTTCCATTGGGATCTCTTTCTATCCTCTCTAATTTGTAGTCAAAAGTATTGTTAAAAAGTATTGTAACTCCACGAGAATTTGATAAATGGGGGCTAGTCCATGCATTGGGTCCTCACTCTGACCGCAGTAATGTTTCTCGGTATTTGTCAATGTGGTTGTCTTGCAAACAGATTATATTATATTTCTGCTTTTTGAAATACTGGAAGACGTCCCATCTTTTTGAGAGATCAGCCAACCCTTGACAGTTCATGGAAACTATATTTATCGTGTCAGCCATAATTTCCAAATTTATAAGATGCTCTAACAGGCTCGATAGCAATAGCAAAGTCGTAATATAGCGTTATTTGTTTTTTAGTATGACAGTCACTTGCTGTAGTTTCAGGAGAGATTGACGCTTTGTAGTTGGGTTGTAATTTGGGGTTGTAATAAAATAGGTTTCTTGAATAAAAGTGAAAATAGATACATACATTATCTGAACAAAAACCAGAACAATAAAAAAAAAGAATACATGACTGCTCCGTGTATGGAGCTCTTTGGACGCAGCCCGGTCCAATTCTAACATCCATGTGTTACCATCTTCAGGGTGAATTATTACACCTTTGATCAGGTGGATAAATTACTAAAACACGTTTATTGAGAACTGAAAACAGGTATATACACTCAACTCTCATGTACCGTACAAGAATATTGGCTCAGATTGAATAATTTGTTATTTACTAGCCAGACATGTTTTACCTTTCTGAAGGACCGCGGTCTATTACACCAGATACGGGAATCATCAATGATTCATTTCGACTGGATATTTATTCTCAAGATAAATATCAACGTTTCTCGATATTTTCAGAGACCATTTAGTCGATCTGTTGGCCGAGAGGACACAAGCATCCGTTCCGTGCTAACATGACTTTGACCCGGACTGACTTGTTAATCACGCGAGGGAGGACATAATAATGACAGGTATGTGCTCTCAAATGTTCCATTTGTATACACTTTATACACAACATGCGAATTAACGAACAATTACACGGCGAATGCCTTTAAAACGGAACTTAACGTAGCATAAATATGCTGATAGTCTCATTTATGTAAGGTATGGCAGTTATAGGTTAGCGATCTCTCAACCTTTTCTGCATGTTAAACCATGTTGATGGAAGACACCAGCAGTTATAATCTACATATTAGAGAAAATACATCATACATATGTCAAAAGCAAATTTATTGAAAGTCAGATATGTGAACATTTTGAAATAATAACGGTGAAACAGTCTGTTAATGTTGACATCAAATGCAGCTTAGGAATGGAATTGCAACAACAAGTGGAATTTTCAGTCTTTTAACAATGATACATGTTTGAATTGGTTGCAAGCATTATCTGTTATCGACGTATAAAACGGTACCACTGTGATGGAAGAGAGCTCGACCCATGCAATGTCCTTCTTCGTCTATCTTATTCACGTTTTAGTTGTGTCGTCGGAATTAATCAGACACATGCAAATAACATGACATGAGAATGAGAACGGCTTACTATCATGTAGACCTTTAATATG
Organism: Hanleya hanleyi; assembly: GCA_036873755.1. Lineage (NCBI taxonomy): Eukaryota > Metazoa > Mollusca > Polyplacophora > Lepidopleurida > Hanleyidae > Hanleya > Hanleya hanleyi. The sequence goes on along the minus strand of JAVTVY010021623.1, from coordinate 56,078 downwards.
AGAAGGGAGCTGATGAAAGTTAAACATGGTGACGTCTATGCATCACATCAGACAGTCTCTATTCAGCCGTTGTCCACAAACAAATAATAGAAAGACCTCTGATGACAGTTGGCATCAATTCAAAATATGCATGAAAAGAAAAAAAGAATAAAAAAAAGAAAAGAAAGAAATATCTTTTTCTGGAGAGTACTATTGCTCACAAGACCTGCATGTGGAGAATACAAATCTCACTCAGTATTATTTGCAAGAGAACACTTCTGTAAATTATTGTAGAAACGGTTTCGATAATGCTACATATCTAAGCATTTTCCCTTTCACTATCAGTATCTCAAGTTTGGTCAAAATACCACACACTACAATACAATTATGTCTAGGAGCTCTGGAGCTCGCATCTCGCATGGTGTCTTGTGTCGTATTTCGTTTACTCCGGTGATATTGGTCGTGTGAAGACCGTGTTACAGGGTGTTCATATGAACAGTTACATTCACAGATAGATAATTCTCATTATGAAACGGCTTTGAAATGCATTTCATATACTGGTCAACGAATATGGATTTTTTTTAATAAATGGCTTATTTTCACATGTTCAAAATAGTTACAATGTGACTACACTCAGTCAAGCAAGTTTACAAAATTGCCTTATTTACCATAGAAAATAGTTCTTTTCTCTTTTTAATGAATTCTCTTTTCCACTGTGTATATATTTTTTGAATAGCGATATATTATAGCATATACTACCCAGATCGGTGCCAACTAATTTTATCTTATACAGAAATTCTTGGTGGTCAATAGTCTATGTGAAACCTTAAACTGAAAGCTTCGCATTTTACTCTCTACTGTTGTTCGAAAGGAAGAAAGAAAACTCTCTTTCACCACTCTGGAGTGAAGAGACTGTCAAAAACAACACTTTCCCACACTTTATCAACATTTGGACTCAAAAGATACATGTATATATGTGTATATTCTTCAAGTTTGGACAACAAGACAGAGACCGGTTTTTGGCGGCAGACCGTTGGGATTTGTGTTACACACTTTCAATTTTTCTTTCCATAGTTTTGGTATAGCTGAAATTAGGCCATTTAACTTAGGGTTTACTGCCTGTATTCTATATAACTATTTTAACTCTGCAAAATTGTAAACTGTCCATTCTCATTAATAATGTCCCCGACAAACGGAATTGCATTTGTGTACCAAATCTTGATAAATGGGAAATTTATATTCATATTCTACCACAATGGTTGAATCCTGATATCTTCAGGAGCATCTGCAAGTACATTCAAGAAGTACGTTACAATTTCAGTCCAGTTTCTAGGACATTTTTCCAAAACGAATTTCTGATATTTTACTCACATTCTTGCTATGTTCTGATCCCATTACTAAATAATCATCTTTAAAATAATGTTTATGAAATATTGTACAACTAGCATATTGAAGTCACAGTTTTCTCATTCAACATGCTTTAGAAAATGCAAATATATCGACCATCTGCAACCCTCCATCCGAATAACTCCCACACATTATTTCCTCTTTACCTTAACATTTCCATTTTTCCATATAAAATTAAATAATATTTGTTCATGAGTTGGTAAGGAGGAAAGCAGATGGTTGATTTTTGATAGTTCTAAAGTCTTGATTACTGTTATTTTACCTAAATATGACAAATCTCTCCACTTCCAAATTACCTTTTCATGTCCAGAATCCTGCTTTTAAAGTTTAAGTCGACAAAATTCTGCAGATTCACAGAAAAATGTATACCCAACGAGCAAAACTCTGCGCTCCAAACACTGGTCCTAACCATATAGCTGCTGTTTAATCATAGTTGGTTTATTGTGCACCCCCTTTGGCTGACCTGTATCTGTTCTCTTATGAATACGACTTAAAGCAAACGCTTCAAAAACAGATAATTTCAAAGCCCGTTCCTTCTCATTCACAAAACGCTATATAGACGATCTTCTTGCTGTGGATAATCGCTAGATAAATAACGCAGCGAAGGATATATATCCGCCTTCACGGGATTTGAAGGAAACTACAGATGGCCTTAACGGTACATCTTATTTAGAAGCATATCTCCATAAAAATAAAACAGATCATTACAATTTCGACATCGTAAACTATCCCTATCTGGAGAGTGATATACCAGAGGGACCTGTATATGCCGTATATATATCTCGCCTAGTAGCATTGGCTAGATCCTGTGTTAAATATGACGACTTTAATCAACGTCACAAAGCATTATTGCAGAAACTTATAAAACATGGCTATGTCATCAAGCGCCTCAACTCAAAGTTTCTCAAATTTGGCGATATACTTATCGCATGCTGATGGCAAAATACGAACGTACCGTACAAGATCTATAGCGTTACGTTTCGTAACTTAAACTCCCCTTAACCTGGGGTTAGGGGCTGTATGAACTCATGTATTTCAAGATCCCCATAGTGTTCATTTGAACAGTCACAATTATAGCGTGACTGAGATACATCATACTCTAGATAATGACTTTACAATGAAAAGCATATGGATTAAGAATTCTGATCAGCGATACGGATTTGATATTTTTGGAATATCATGATGTCTTGCCGGCATCATTGAAAACTGTTGCTTCTCTCTTGCAGGAAACTAGCATAGTTTTATGTATACTATGATTTATCCTTCTGAATTTGGTGCTAATGCTATTATATGAATTAGGTCTTTGGATTATGGACGCCAAAATTTTTTAATGGACGACGGCTGAATATTGAATGATGGGCTAGAGGCTTGTATTTTTAACCCTGACATACTGTGGAACACTGAGAGCAACCGAGAAGCGTTATGAACTTTTGATGATGTTTTTCTGACCTCATTGAAAACTGTTGGTCGCTTCTCCTTTGCAAGAAACTAGCTTATGTTTATATATTTATATTTTCTTTTGATGCCGGACTGGATTTTTGTGATAATTGTGAAATGTTAATGGGGTAATATACTTCAAGATCCTCATGGTACTCATATGAACAGCCACAATCAAAGCGTGACTGAGATACATCATTCTTTAGATGACGACTTTACAACGAATATTATGGATTAAGAATACTGATCAGCGATACGGATTTGATATTTTTGGAACATCATGTCTTGCCGGCATCATTGAAAACTGTTGACCGCTTCTCTCTGGCAGGAAACAAGCCTATGTTTATGTATAGTATGATTGTCTTTTTTAATTTGGTGCTAATACTGTTATATGGAATATGGAATATGTCTTTGGATTATGGACGCGGATATTGTCTAATGGACGACGGCTGAATTGTGAATGACGGACCAGACGCTTGTAATTTCGATCATGAACAACGGCTTATTACTGAACATTTGATTTGACGCTGCTATTAAAACCACGTGTTGGCCTGGATGATAATGGGTGCTAATTATTAGCCCAATGCTGGCTCCTGTAGACTCACTTCCAATATGATAGATACAATAATGAGAAGAAATGGTAAAACAAATCCCAAGGTCTTTGTCCTTCAGGACTCTAGAGTTTGGGTTCTGACGCCGCTATTAAAACCACGTGTTGGCCTGGATGATAATGGGTGCTAATTATTAGCCCAATGCTGGCTCCTGTAGACTCACTTCCAATATGATAGATACAATAATGAGAAGAAATGGTAAAACAAATCCCAAGGTCTTTGTCCTTCAGGACTCTAGAGTTTGGGTTCTGACGCCGCTATTAAAACCACGTGTTGGCCTGGATGATAATGTGTGCTAATTATTAGCTCAATGCTGGCTCCTGTAGACTCACTTCCAATATGATAGCTACAATAATGAGAAGAAATGGTAAAACAAATCCCAAGGTCTTTGTCCTTCAGGACTCTAGAGTTTGGGTTCTGACGCTGCTATTAAAACCACGTGTTGGCCAGGATTATACTGGGTGCTAATTATTAGCACAATGCTGGCGCCTGTAGACTCACTTCCAATATGATAGATACAATAATGAAGAGAAATGCCCAAACAAATCCCAAGGACTTTGTCCACCGAATATTTTAATCTCAGATATGCAGTAAGACCGATGTAAAAGAAAATATTGTCCGATAGGAATAAATGTCCGGATCCTATCATTTTATCCAGTTAAGACATGTATTCTGGATTTGCAACTCGCTTAAGACATACGGTACTTTCCCAAAGAGAAGCATAGAAAAACATGTGAAAAAGGACATGTATATATGTATTTATATATGTATTCCCGACACATTCATCCCCTACACACTGGCACTATTTTTCGATGAAAGTGCCTGATATTATTCAAAATCCTAAATTATATGCCCCGAATAAACTGATATTACTGTTATAACACACTTCGACCATGTACAACAAATGGTTCTTGTATATGATTCTGATGTGACAAGGTTGATTACATATCAACTAATATGGCTATTGTGCAACTTCAGAGAAACGAGATTTGGAGGGCTATATTGTCTACATATAGTCTAAGTCATAAATAAACAGTTATGTATTGGTGTCTGTTTCACTGAGTGTGATATCAGTGAATATCTGCAACAGTACTCCTACATTTCCTTTGCTTTATGGCATGTATCAATATTCCCTGAACAGCTGTACCGTAGATCAACATTCGCTTAATTTGCGATCATTTCGCCCCTGCTGGATTGAAATAACAAAATAGGTTGTCGGCCTGTAGGCCGATATGGTTGTCGTTCACCGAAATGTCAGATGGCACGCATTGTTCTAAAGGAAACTGATGGTGGATTTACTTCGATTATTAATTTGAAGGAAACTATGGATAGCCCTAACAGCATATCATATTTAGAGATACAATGTATATATCTATAAAAAATGAAGCGGACTTTCTCTCTTGTCGTCTTTACGACAAAAGAGATGATTACAGTCTCGACATCGTAAACTATCCTTTTCTGGAACGTAATATTCCAGTGAGACCTGCTTATGGCGTATACATATTTCGCATAGTAGCATTTGCTAGATCCTGTGTTTTATGTGACGATCTTAATCACGGTCACAAGAAATTATTGCAGAAACTTATGAAACAGGGTTATACCACCAAGCAGATCCCACCCAAATTTTCTCAAATTTGGCGATACATACCGCATGCTGATAGCAAAATACGAGCGTAGGGTGAAAGATCTATGACATTACGTTTCGTAACTTGCTGATTCCGCTTAACCCGAGACTAGAGGCTATAGGAACCCATGTATTTCAAGATCCTCATGGTGTTCATATCACAGACATAATCCAAGTCTGACTGAGATACATCATACTCTAGATAACGAGTTTACAACGAAACTCGTATGGATTAAGAATACTGATCAGCCATAAGGGTTTAATATTTTTGGAACATCATGATGTCTTGCCGGCATCATTAAAAACTGATTTTTTTCTTCAAATTTGGATGCCAATGCTTTAATGGACGACGGTTGAATATTGAATGACGGACGAGACGATTGTATACATATATTTTGGCTGCCATGTTTATTTTAACGGGTATGGGGACCTCCCAATTTTCATAGATCAACTTCTCCTAACCTGATGAATAAATACTGAAATTAAGAAAATATCAACCGCTAGAAATGAACGTTCTCTACTTCCTTAAGGTGGAGAGAAAAGCCCTACCTTGGATAGAAGATATGAATCAGACGCTTAACCAACGGACGTTCTAAGCCTCCGCACTATTTGCCGATGAAAGTGCCTGATATTATTCAAACAGAAAAATCCTAAATTATAATATCCCCAAAAAGGGCATTATTGTAACAGGTGTGACGAAAATGCCTTTCGATTAGTCTGTGTGACACTTCGGGACCACCATACATACATGTACGAGAGGGCGAAGTCCTCGATGAATGAAAATCATCGATATTGGTCGTAATTGGACGAATTAAGAGCTTAAACATTCCACGTACCAAAAACCATTAGTTCTTCACTGATCATCTACCTAATTTCTAGCCAGTGAAGTGTAATTCTGCTGTTTTTGGTGAAAATGCATTTTCACGGTCTGAACTGTTTTTCTGAGCGCGCATTCAATTTCTTGGCATGTATGTATTTAGTGCCGAGGAAAATGACATCATTGACCCTATATAACCCTGTGCATTTACGACGGATTATCGGCAGGAAATATTTATTGGCGTCGGGAGAGACGACTTGATCGAAGTCTAGCCGCGCTGGTACCGTACGACCGGGAAAGATACACGTAACAGGAGAGTTACATTGCCAGATTCACCAATAGCTTCAGGGCGAGAAGTCCACAGCCAGCTGTTTACAGTTCGGGACGACGTTGTCTACATAAATCTTTTGAGCAGTAAGTTACTTTCACAGGGGCTTAGGTGACTTGATCACTCCGGCCCAAGTTGAACAGTTCTTACAGTGAGAAGCTCTTACTCACAGGGAAATATAACTTGTTGATCAGCGGTTGTTGCCCGTGAGACTAGGTCGTGACATTGCATGTCGTGACTCCGGTCCGAGTTGGCATAGGCCATAGTCCTAGGAGTCGACGAGTGAATATCTCCCCATAACGTTGACTGATTTACCATAGATCACACACCCCTCACTAATTATAAACTTTGCAATACACAAGTTTCAATCCGTAAGCAACATCTTCGGATTGTATATTATACCGTTACATACGCACATGAAGGCTTCAGTTTACAATTACATATACGGTTTATCGACACAGCTGATATCCGAATAACATTATACTTCCATACTACCTTCGTCTGGGATTATATTATTTCTCACCTACACACGCGAGTGGATCATTAGCCCTGCTATGATCTACTTGGTATTGTAAATACGATAACATATTAGTGGAGAAATAGACCCTAACCCGATTTTCACAAAATTATATTATGTGATATTATATCTGTGAACTCTTCACACATTCATATAACATTGCATTTATCAACACTGAGCCTGTTTATTTACCTCTCGGGTATGTGATGTGGGGTTGGCTTCGCTGAGCGTGGGGGTCGCTTCTGTGCCGTGGGTCTACGGCGTCTCGTCGAAAGCAGCCGTACGCCGTCATAGAGGCCTGCTCTCAACGGTGATAAGACGTCATCAGTAAAATAACGAGCAGGAGACCTCGTGACGGCTTCCTATCCTATCGTACAGATTCGTCCGCAGTCGATAGGAAGCGGGAGAGCTCGGAACGAATTCCTACACCTAGACATCGTACTGTGAGCCTAGTAGTAAAGAAAGGGCATATGAGGACAACGTGAGGGCGTGCCACGGAAATATTGCCGCGACCAGGTCGACCAGATACCATAGACGAATAACACCGCTTGTGCATTTTTTGGGAAGCCGTGTACCGAGACACGGTGACGACCAGAGGTTCCATATTTTCCGGGGTACTACCGAAGACTGGACGAAACCTCCAGACGACGAGCCTGACCAAGGGTCTACACGAGAGTGCGCCCGCGTCTTAGATAGGGACTTTGTGTATATTTGTACATATTTTATTACATTCTCTTAAAGGTTAAGGTAATATATCACTGATAGGGATCTTTGTTTCAGGATTTGCACGCTACGGGACACTAAATCCTGTATCTCGAGTATGCCTTTACTAGAATATATGTTTATTGTTTTATTGTATTACTCTGCTTTGGTTGTCTCTACAGGTCTTCCTTTCTCACCTCCTCTATCCAGACACGGTGACGGGTTGTATCGAACCTCCCTCGTTGGCCAGGATCAGTGCACGAAACTTTTGAATGCAGCCTGGCAGGTTGTTGTCCACTAATTTTGGGCCAGGGCACTTGAGCATCCCATTACTACTGGAGCGTTTATACCGCTCGAGCGTTTCACATGTATAATATATTTCGACCAGGTACATAACTGGTTCTTGTATATGATTCTAATGTGACAAGGTTGGCTACATATCCTCAACTAGTATGACTATTGTGCAAACTTCAGAAAAACGAGATGTGAAGGCCTAAAGTGTCTACACATAGTCGAAGTCATAAATAAACAGATATGTATGTGTGTCTGTTTCACTGCGTGTGATATCAGTGAATAGCTAGAACAATACTCAAGGATTTTCTTTTCTTTTTGTGTTACTTGACATGTATCTACATAACCGAACCGCTGTACTGTAGATCAACATTCGCCTACTTTGCGATCATTTCGCCCCGGTCGGATTCTATTTCAAGCCCATAATGCAAATAGAATAATGGCAAACGATTTTGTTCTATTCCATATCAAAGACCGCCTATATCCACAGAGAGCCGAGACCATCACATGCCGTTTTCTTTACCCTTTGTCACCACCAGACTCTATCTATATATAGACAACATAATCCAATGTCAGATCCAGGTAAACATTACATGATGTCTACCTATTGGCCGGCATAGTTTTCATTCGTTGAAATGTCAGATAGCGCGCATTATACTAAAGAAAACAAATTTGATTGTGGTTTTTCTTCGATTAAACGTTGTCTAATGTTGATCCAGTATCGTGCAGAGTATGAATTTGTTGACCTTTACTTTCACGCCATTTCCTTTAAAAATACACAAATATATACAACTCGTGCCATTTCTCTCCACAAATATGAACAAATCTCAGTCACACTGCACGACGGATTGGGTCAATTCAATTGGTTCTCTAACCTAATTATTTTGGATCATGAATTGACTCAATTCGTCTTACAAAACAGCTTCCATGTTTACTACGTGGTATCCATAGGGCCAATTACCATCTGTAAATCCATAACTGGTGGCATTAAATGCTCATCTTATGCATGACATCATCTGCTTGACATTCGCCAACGCGTCGCGGTTGAAGTTTGAAAAAAATATATTAACATCCACCACATCGGAGAACTAGTCTATCGATACTCCTGAACCACGTCGCAGAACTACCTGTACTCCTGGACCTTTACCACATCGGATAACTACCGGTACTCCTGGACCTTCACCACATCGAAGAACTACCGGCATTCCTGGACCTTCACCACATCCGAGAGCTACTTGTACATCTGGACCTTCACCGCCTCGGAGAACTACTGATACTGCTGGACCACATCGGAGAACTACCGGTCCTCCTGGACCTTCACCGCATCCGAGAACTACCGACACTTCTGGACCATCACCGCGTCAGAGAACTACTGGCACTCCTGGACCTTCACCGCCTCGGAGAACTACAGGTAATGCTGGACCACATCGGAGAACTACCGATACTCCAAGACTTTCACCACATCCGAGAACTTCCGGTACTCCTGGACCATCACCACATCCGAGAACTACCGGTACTCCTGGACCTTCACCGCCTCGGGGAGCTACCGGTACTGCTGGACCACATCGGAGAGTTACCGGTACTCCTGAACCATCACCACATCGGAGAACTAACGGCACTCCTGGACCATCATCACATCGCAGAGGTATCGGTACCCCTGGACCTTCACAAGATCCGAAAACTACCGGTACTCCTGGACCTTCACCGCGCACGAGAACTACCGGTACTCCTGAACCTTCACCGCCTCGGAGAACTACCGGTACTGCTGGACCACATCGGAGAACTACTGTTACTGCTGGACCTTAACCGCATCCGAGAACTAAGGGTACTCTTGTACCTTCACCTCGTCCAAGAATCACCGGTACTCTTGGACCTTCAACGCCTCGGACAACTACCGGTACTGCTGGAACACATCGGAGAACTACCGGTACTCCTGGACCTTCGCCATATCGGTGAACTACCGGCACTCATGGACCATCACCACATCGCAGAACTACCGGTATTCCTGGACCTTCATCGCCTCGGAGAAATGCTGGTACTGCTTGATCACATCACAGAACTACCGGTACTCCTGGTCCTTCATCACATCGGAGAACTACCGGCACTCCTGGGCCATCACCACCTTGCAGAACTACCGGTATTCTTGGACCTTCACCACACTGGAGAACAACCGATACTCGTGGACCTTCACCATATCCGAGGACTACCGATACTCATGGACCTTCACCGCCTCGGAGAACTACCGGTACTGCTGGATCACATCGGAGAACTACCGTCACCCCTGGACCATCAGCACAACGCAGAACTACCGGTACTACTGGACCTTCACCACATCCGAGAACTACCGATGCTCCTGGACCTTCACCGCCTCGGATAACTACCGGTACAGCTGGACCACATCGAAGAACTACGGGGACTCTTGGACTTTTACCACATTGGAGAACGACCGGTACTTTTGGACCACATCGCAGAACTACCGGTATTTCTGTACCTTCACGACACCGAAGAACCACCTATACTCCTGGACCACATCGCGGAACAACATTTTCTTGGTCGAATACTCTTCGACCACAGTTTACATGGTCAAACCGACCACATATTTTGAACAGTGTACTCCTGTACCTTCACCACATCGTCGGAGAACTACCGGTATTCCTGGACCTTGAGATGTTTTTGAGTACAATCCAGTTGAAATATCTGTCTGTATAATTGTATGAGTTCTTGTAATATTACATTCTCATCACCATTCCATGTTATCGCTTACATATTGTCTTTATATGGTGTAGCTCTGTGGGTGACTCGAGTGGGTGATCAGAAAAAATCCAAGATGGCCACTTTGATGAAGTCACAGTGACATTCTCAAAAACGACATTTTTTGGTCGATTTTTCGGTCAGATTTTTACGATTTTTTTATTTATGCAATTTCTCCGCAAAAACTGCATGATAAATTCGTAAATATGCATCTGATGTGAAATAAAATAGTTATTGCCTACTTTTCATCGAGGAAAAGCAGAAATGTTGAAGTAAAATGGCGAAAACATCACTTTTCTGGTACCCCACGTGTCCGCCATCTTGAATTTACCCATGATCATCTGCTCGAGGGGGGTATGAAAATAGGCTCAAAATGACCCAAGATGATAATCTATAAAGCCAGGAAGTGTCAGCTCTCAATTTTTTATTGTTTCGGAGATAGCGCAGAAAGTTTGGTAGGGTGGGGGCAGTCGAAAGGAGGTGTTCGGTTTGACCGTATTTTTTTCCTTAGTGTGTTGCGTTTATAAACCGAAAATATAATTTCCTCTCGTTTACTTTAAAAGTTATTAGCTTGAGAGAGAAAATACTGAATTTTCATATTCTCAATTTTCACCGAGAAGAGATTTGTCAAAAAAATATTACGAGTCTTAGAAAATCAGCATTTGTTTGTTTTTGCAATTTTTGGCGATATTCTTGAAGGGAATTCCATTCATATATAAAATATGACACCTTTAACCAAAACGAGTCTTACATATCGAAATGCGGTGGGTTTGATCCAAAATGATACTGAATAATCGTTTTGGTTAAAGGTGTCATATTTTCATGATATTGAAATATGCCAAAACGCTTGTAATGCTCTGAAAGGGCGTAGTTCACCGCCATTCGGCACATGATTCCTCATTTTGATAATTGTAACAGCTGCTTGGCCGAATGGTTACAGTGTCTGACTGCAGATTAAAAGAAAACCAACATTTTGGTTCGAATCCCCAAATCCCCGAATTTTTTCTTCTTCATTTTTTCCTTTTTCTCCCATCATTTTGGACTTTAAAGTTAAATAAAGACAGCGAACCACTAACGAACATAATCCTTTATTTTATTATAATTCGCCAATAGAATTGCACACAAACAACTCCACACACAGTCAGTATTTGAATATTCTGACGATCCAGCAGTGCAAAAAATTAATTGTTACACATATAATTTCGTCTTAGGGCAGCGGAAAGTTGTAACTATGAATTGAAAAGTTATACGGTTAAACTTGTCTTATATCAAGGCCTTTATTAAGGAAATGACCCTCAACAAGTGGTGAAGCTTGCTTTCCCAATTGATTATGCATGTGCCAATATGTGCCAATGGTAACAGTATGAGAATATGAACCAGAATTTCCCATTTGACTGGCCTCGCCTGTCTGACCAAGAGCATTACGTCACAATTTACCGGTTGGCTCGGAGCGAGACAATAGAGCAGCAGAGAGCGACTCTGAAGGGAAAAATATCCATCTAAAGCGAACACCTCCTTTGCCGTAATGGTGTCCGGCTGGATGAGCCTATTTCTGGCGGTCTTATCTCGAAAAAATGGTGGGGAATGTATGCTGAATTTTCCATATGTTTGAGCGGAAAGATCAGGCTAATTTTTCCCGTATTGTCGTCACATATCCTTTAATATTGCCTCACTACTATAAAGGAATTGAGTTACTGTGTCAGTACAGGTATTTTGAAGCTGTGTTTTCGATATATTCTGTGCTGTGGAAACGTTTATTTGCGCGTTCCGTTTATTGACTCCACCCCTCACTTCAGCGACCGTTCTGGTCAGTGAGCTCACATATTAAATTAGGTCAATATAGTCACAAACTTCAATCATTTCGAAGTAACACTGGTCTTATTTGTCGAATAACTGCATGAAAGGGCATTCATCGGATTCTAACTGGAGATATGATACAAATTAGCGGTAAAATTCTGCTTTTATTTTCCCTCTTCAATGGGGGAATGTGTGTGGGGGAGGGGGGGAGGGTTAGGTTTTGTGTTGATAATCGTTATCCCATGCGTGTACAGATAAAATTCCGTGCACTGGAGTTAACGTCAGTAAGTGTACAAATTAAAACTTCAGAAAATAAATTATTGAATTATCTTTTGTGGTGAAATATTTCAATAAATGTTTGATTAAGGGAAATATCACTTTAATGTGACAATCGATAACTTTGCGAATATTCGAAGCAAGACCTTTATATTTGCATATGTATATTATTGTTTGTTATTGGTTCGGCCACACAAAGTTTATTGGAATCTGAATAGATTTACTTATTTGTAGGTCACAAACCTCCACTGAAGTTTTTGGGTGTAAGATTATTATCAGGCCTTGACTTTCGGGGAACATCGATTGGCCATTATACCTGACTGGGCCAGAAATGGTCTGTGACGCATTTTAAAATGTTTCTATAATATATATTATAGAAATATTTGCACGAGAGGCCCATTGTGCACCAGTTTACTCTGCATTCACAAAATAAACCGTGCTGCAAATAAAGTTAACTTCTACATCCGATTCCTCTGAATTGGCAATGTGGACATGTGTTACGCAATGAGTTGGTGGTGGGAAGGTAATAGTATCTGGTATGAAGAAATAAAGACCATAATACGCAACACAGAGATGGAACGGATCCCACGACATGTATGATCATTTTGGAATCTGTTAATCGATTGGCGCCGCATTTCAGTTGACTTGAGAAATACTGATGGCTATCAGCGGCTTCTAGCTTGTAAGTTTTATTACTAACCTGTATGTATGTTATGCGAATTTGCCTTATTTTGACGTAAATAGACCCATCTCTTGATATATTTGGTCCAGTGTGCCGATATAATGAATATATGATCATAAAGAGGAGAAGGTACTTCATTGGTGCCATACATATCACTTATACAGGTGAGAGTTCGGCGAACACGGAGAACATTAGTTTGTTCCACATTAGTCGAAGTATTCTAGGTTAAATGAAGGATGTAGAGACAGTGAAGTTCTAAGTTGACCCGTGGAACACCGAACTCTTCGTTCGTCCTTCGTATTGGTACCAAGTGGTATTTATCAATATCATTTTGACGACCAATTGCAAAAACCTCCGGACATTAGTCTTTGAAGACGCTGTGGGGCGCAGTAAAAACTAACGCGATAACTGCTTTTTACTACACAGTGTATTGCTCTTCCCTATGAAAGACAATTGTCTTCAAGATCAGAGACTGACTATTACACACGGGCATATCCAAATACATTGGAAATATCAATTCACGGGGCAAACTCAATTCTTTAATTTTGTTTTGCTCTCCATCATGCAGATCCGAATTATTTTAGTTGAACGATGAAAGTATATGAACAGATGTAAAATGTATGGAAATGAACCCTTTGATTATAAACGTATATGTACTTGAATGGACAAAGCACTTGTCAAGATTGCGTTCATTAACATATAGATTTACAGTTGAAGAAGTTTTACACGAGGTATCAATGAAATATGATCGGAATAAATAATCAAACAATAAATGACAATAATATTTAGATAAGATTTAGACTGATTAATGTTTGTGTAAAGGAAGAGATGGAACAATTCTGTATTGGTTAATCATCTAAAATGTCAACAAACTTACTCGAATTGGCCAGAGAGATTTATCCGGTTCTGCAGTCGGCCGAATCACAGAGTTGATCGCTTCAACGAGTTACTCAGACCGGTATAATGCTCCTGAAATCATATTTGACCATTAGTCAATTGCTTGTCCGATGTTAAGGAATTAAATGTTAAACAGTTTGCTCAAGGCGAGTGACTGATCTTTGATTATCTAACATGTTCGTTAATATTAGATTATCTACGAATCTATTCAGCCATCTTGATGCTGATCTTCAAGGGTGAAAACACACAGTATTTACAGAAATTACTGGACTTATCAGTATTTTTATGCTTATACGTTTAATTACTTTACGGAAGAATGTTTGAGTGTAGAGTTTGATGAAAGTACGATGTTTATCTATAGAGCTCAAAACATACAGGACCTTTATACTTTATTAATCCCATCCTCCAGAGGAGGGAGTTATTGGAATCGTCCTTGGCTATGAAGCTGCAGAAACCTTTGCACATCAAGAGTGGAAAAACTAGGAAGAGTTAGGCTCTGAAACTTGCCTGGTTGGTCACAATTGTAATGTTGTGAGACTGTATAGTTTTTGGGCGATGGCAGATGAGAATTGATACGTTTTTTTGCGAGGAAATGCTCGAAATTGGAAGAGTAATTTTTACAGGGAACGCGGATGCTGTTGTTGTTGTACGTTAAGAGATTGACGAACTAGCCAGGATGTTCCTACTGTATAGATATACCCCGGGTATTTGTGATGCGCTCAGTCTCTGCGCAGAGGTGGCGATGGTAATCAAAGTGTTGCTATACTCGGATCTCTTCAGCAGGAGAGTGTCTGGTTTTGAGACAACCGTAAAGTGTGTGTGGCGATCTCTTCTGAGCAGAAATAAAAGCGCACTCACCGACGTTTACGCTTTAGTTGACCTGATAATTATTACCAAAGCAATTTTAAACATATTCTCCATCAACTTCCGAAGAAGGATACGGAATTTATGGCTTGAAATGGCACAAGGCGAAGCGCATACGGCAAGTTTCCTTGAACGAAGTCGGCAACTTGACAGTCAAAATCTATACCATTTCTCCGCTAGAAAATCCCAAGTTTGACGGTTTTGTTTTATTATGAATACGTTGAAATAAGGCGTTATTGAGGTTATTTTTTCCGTTTTTCGACAAATCGCGTGTTCAAATCATGACAAGGTCTCTTATCGTTTCTTGTCTCAAACTGCTCAAATCAGAGGGACTTGCTCCTCCATTGATAAGACATTGAACGTTGTGTTCAAGTTAGGATGTGCCCAAATTATATTAAATTAAATAATAATAATAAATAAATAATAATAACAATTTTTTAAAATATTTTTTCCCATTGAGAATCAATATTCAGTTAAGTTGATTCCTCATCAGTAAGTGTGATAATTGATTCAAAAGCCTACCTATTTTGCTAGAATTCGGGGAATTTGATATTTTCACTAATTTGGGCACGTTTCCCGGCCCAAAGAAATTTTACTGCGCCGAATAGAGGGTAATCTATAATTAAGCCCTGCTCGTGTACAAATTTTCGTGCTCAAACTACTTTCCCATTCCCTTTTCTGTTTTATTCGACGTGTATTTCAATGTTTTCTTGCTGAATACTCCAACGAAATTGTCTCACATCATGACTCAAAAAATAAGCACAGGACATTAGAGTATGCATATTGTGTATCTTAGTATACTATATTTTTTTAGGAGAGCAGGGGAATGACTAACCTGGGGAGGAAGTGACTCAAAATCGCTAAGGGGGATGTCCTACAATCAGCACTATACTTGTACAACATTGCACATGGGGCAGAGGCACTGGACATCAGAATAAAACTTATTTCCCAAAACAAAAAATTGTTTGGCCTTACCTGCTCAAATGTTTCCTAGCCTGTATCCGGAAATGGAAATAGACATATTTTTTTTTGGTTACAGTTATCACTTGGTGGTCAACAAATTTATTGAAAATGTTCAAAGAAATGCTATTTAAATTCCATGCTGGTGCGCAGGAAATGTAGCTTGATTTATCAATTTTTCTGTGTTGACAATCGCTGACACCCCCCCCCCCCGCCATGTTCCTTCATTCCATCCTTGAATCATTCGCAATATCTCAAGAATTTTCGCAAGCAAATTACTGGAGCCATGAATATTTCAAATTCGCATTTTCCCCCATAAACAAATTATACTTAGAACATGACCAGCCCACCAGCCAGCTTAAAAAGGCGTGTCTTCATAATACGAACAGCTATGGTAATCAGCGCCTTTCCCGCCAATATACTTAGCTTTCTGTGGTGTGCGAGTCGAGATGAGTACGTACTTATCGACCCTTCACCAAAGTCGAATAATCAAAACATGTTGGTTTCTGAGGATATTTTCAGTTTCCTGAACATGTGTTTCTGCGGACAATGCACCTCCATGATTTTGTCCGTCTGAAAAGACATTGAGAAATAATGTGTTTTTTTTTATAATGATTCACATCCGATTTTACAAGGTTGTCACCGATCTGAAGTCTACTGTGTTCTATACGACGGAAAATTCTATGCAAAACTATTATCCTAAGCGCCGTGTCATTCCTCTCCAAATTCGTGGGTTGTGATCCCTTCAAGGAACAGCCTAGTAGAGCTGTTACTTTTCCGACGACAAACCCAAGATCACTTCGACCAAGATGGCAGGAACGACCGAGAGAGTGACTGAAACAAACTCTGGATAGATCATTTATTGATAAAGTACCTATAAATCAAGCAATCAGCATTGGTGCGACCGACATACAAACCAGACCATTTAGTCTGCCACTCAGAGTGACTCTGAGAGCATGTACAATGGTGATAGAGTATTATTTCGGCATAGACATGTGAGGAACAAAGCCCAGATCTATTACATACCAATTGCATATACAAAATAGGATGGGGTTTTCGAAGTCCACGAGTTCTAGAACTTTCTCTTTGCCCGATGCTGCTGATATTAACTGTTGTAGTATACGATGGTTGCATTAGCGCTTTTATCGATATTGACGAAGGTCCAGGCCCTGGGTATATATGTATTTTTAGTCGTACAGTCATACAGAGTGACAAGACAGTAATGTGCTTCATAAATTGCTTGAATGAACCTGGAATCGATCATCGGATGATATGATATACTGATCTACAAACTGTCCGTCCGTTCTAGAACTTGCCACGCCCCGAATAAGCACCAGGCTTTCTATGGCTATTATAAGGTATTTGTGTGATATTTATATATCGGAAATATTTGTCTTAGTTTACAGGTTGCGCTAATCAAAATGTAAAACAACTTCGACTTACCTGTTATGCATTCATATGCAACTACACGTACTCTATGAGATTTCACTCAAGTAAGATTGGAAATTCATTCCACTATGTCACTTCCACGCAAGTTGATTTAGTTCAACTTAAGTGGAATCCGCTTCTCTCAACGTGTTAGTTATTAACTCAAACTTGAGCGAAATTTGAGTATATTTCACTCAAACATGAGTGAATTTCACTCAACTTGAGCGGGATGAATCCTCACTCTTACTTGAGTGAACTATTCACTCAAGTTTTATTAGAGAGTGCTGTTTCCTCGTTTCGATTACTTATCTCTATTACTTCTCTCTATTAATTCGCATTTCGGATGCATGAACAACTGATCATTGCCCTGTTGCGATGTATCTGTGAACCATATCTTTTTAAATTATTTGAGTTGACATATTTCCGTAGATACAGATACATCCGTTTGAGTCTTCCTTACACAAAATAATATTAGTTATTCAGGTTTTCCCCCCGGTGTATGGAAAGTTACGACCCTCCCTGAAACTCATACACCCTGAGGCGTCAGCCGAAGGGTGTATGAGTTTCAGGGAGGGTCGTAACTTTCCATACACCCGGGGGAAAACCTGAATAACGAATTTATTACCCCTCAAGCCTTTTTGTCTTATAGTAAAAATACTGAAAAAGGTCTACCAACGGTACAACGTACAAATTCAACGGGCCATTTCGGTTACGAAACGGTCCGCATTTTGCTACTGCACTGTGAGAAAGGCGCGCCACAACAATCCATTTGGGCTCGGACCACTATTAAATTTACATTGACGGCCATGTTAATGAAAGTGCACCTGGCTGATTTATTAATTATTTTTGGACTTTCATCTCTTGGCAGTTTGTAGTTCCATTCAAGTCCTGCATCGCCATCTACTTCTTGGCGGGGGTCGCCCATCAAAATTTCGAGCCAGAGCGTCCTGTTGGCAAGCACTGTACTTCCGGCGAATAACTTACCTCCAAAAAGCAGAGTCTACGCACCTGCATATAGTGCCTCAGACTGGCATGAATTATGCAGTGAATTCAAAATAAAAGTCACAACTCAAAAGGGCACTTGTCATGCTTAATGTTGGCCATGCAAGCCCTTGTCTCATTATCAAAAGGAAGCTGGGGAAAAAATCAGCACAAAAACTTGTCCTCTATGGCAGAGGTTATTTAGAGGGGGTTAACGGCTAGGGACTTTTTTTTTAGTGGTCCGAGCCCATTTCGATCTGCTTTCGTTCGGAAATCGTCTTTTATTTTTGGAAGAAATGACACCTTTTGATGAGTTATGTGTCGGAAACTTCAGTGAAAATAATGCAGTATGACTTTATTCCATTAAATTTCGACGAGTGAGCGAAAGTTATTCCATAAATATTGAGATATGGTCAGCTGAACTTTCGAAGCGAGAGCGTCGTTTCCAATCGCACGTGAGTTGTTTTTTATATACCCCGAGTAGCAAAACGTCACTCGGGGTGTATGGGTTTATACGACCCGACCTTTTAACCAATCACAATCCAGATATTGAATACAAATTTGCTTGTGGGGTAATAAAGCGGTATGGTCATTGTACCTCATACTATGTATCTCATCGAGGGTATGCTTTCTTACCCAGTGGAAGTCAGGGGAAGTAATGTCATAACTGCATTATAGGGAGTTGTCGATATACTATGGGACTTTTGATGTGGAAATATTGCTACCTTGCAATATGCATCAGCTTATGAGAACCATCAATTGTCAGAATCGATTAAATCTCAGAGGAAAAACCTCGTATATCGGTAACATATGCCACCTGTCGAGTTATAGATGGGGACCTATGAAGCAAGAACATAACAGTCGGCACGGTATGGCCACACCACATCGCCATGGAGTGAAACAATATATACAAATTCAAATAGAAAAGTGTAAGAAAGGATAAATAGAAAAAAACAGATGAGCGCGTGGATGGTCGACTGATAGGAATGAATCAAGAAAATAAGTCGACAGACTCTTGGTGCATATCATTTTGGCATTGCTAAGAAGATCATCGATCAAGGCTCACATACTTGTATATTGCAATACAGTTATTTTACGCTGCATATATATGGCCTGTGCAAACTATATTATTTCTGCGCACCTCAAAGTCATTCCCCAACCAAGAGAGATTGTAATATACTCCTACTGTGGAAGAAGTCCTTTGGATATACCAACAGTTTGATTTCATGCAAATGCAAATCATAGCAGTTGAGTACTAGTATATGGCTGTTCTCAACTGGTTTTACTCATCTAATAACTAATTCATGTTCCTTTCCTGGAGCAGACTCAAACAGTTCATTTTCCAAGTATTAGACAGGAAATCAGTGGATTAATGCTATCCACTATAATTAAGATGCATAAACAATCGATGAAGGAAGATTTATTGTGGAGAATTCTTCTGAAAATCTACCATGTGTTTATTTCACTGATATAGCCTTGTGCATGATGTTGCGTAAGTGTATTATGTTGAATATAGGCTAAATTCGACATGGAAACACATTTTTTGTATTGTACCAGTCTGTCTGTCTCTGTAATCTTCCCATGCATAGCATAATGAAGCAACAGACAGACAACAACCCTTTGTAATCAGCGCCTTTCCCGTCAATATACTTAGCTTTCTGTGGTGTGCGAGTCGAGATGAGTACGTACTTATCGACCCTTCACCAAAGTCGAATAATCAAAACATGTTGGTTTCTGAAGATATTTTCAGTTTCCTGAACATGTGTTTCTGCGGACAATGCACCTCCATGATTTTGTCCGTCTGAAAAGACATTGAGAAATAATGTGTTTTTTTTATAATGTTTCACATCCGATTTTACAAGGTTGTCACCGATCTGAAGTCTACTGTGTTCTATACGACGGAAAATTCTATGCAAAACTATTATCCTAAGCGCCGTGTCATTCCTCTCCAAATTCGTGGGTTGTGATCCCTTCAAGGAACAGCCTAGTAGAGCTGTTACTTTTCCGACGACAAACCCAAGATCACTTCGACCAAGATGGCAGGAACGACCGAGAGAGTGACTGAAACAAACTCTGGATAGATCATTTATTGATAAAGTACCTATAAATCAAGCAATCAGCATTGGTGCGACCGACATACAAACCAGACCATTTAGTCTGTCACTCAGAGTGACTCTTAGAGCATGTACAATGGTGACAGAGTATTATTTCGGCATAGACATGTGAGAAACAAAGCCCAGATCTATTACATACCAATTGCATATACAAAATAGGATGGGATTTTCAAAGTCCACGAGTTCTAGTTCTCTTTGCCCGATGCTGCTTCTCAAAATATCTGATATAGCTCTGATATCTCTGATATCTCTGATATCTCATCATTTCGAAGATTGGCAGGACTTCTCTTCGCCTATTATCCAGAAGATTGACAGGACTTCTCTTCGCCTATTATCCAGAAGATTGACAGGACTTCTCTGCACCGATTATCCAGAAGATTGACAGGACTTCTCTGCGCCAATTATCCAGATTCAAATACAAGAGATATTTGATTTCGACATTTGAATTATTTCAATCAACTGCTTGGAGTTGAAGTGAATTGCTGAACAACTGCGGAATTATTACTACAATCCGTGATAATTACGCCCAGAATTTAACAGAATTGGAGTGTATTGAAGAATTGGTGTGTATTGAATTTGAATTTGACAGCTGAGTTGTTTCGTTGAACTATTTGAAATTGCAATGGATTGCTGAATTGCCGAATTGCTGGTGTAGCATATATACTACATTCCTTGACAACTACACCCGAATTTGGACAGAATCGGAGTGAGTGTAGTTGAATTTAAATTGGAATTCTGAATTAACTGAACGAATCGTTTAGAAGTGTACTGGATTGCACTGGATTGCTGAGTTGCTATTGTATAAAACACGAAATTCCCTGCAACAACGCTCGCAATTGATTGAAATTTTATTCATACATATATCACCCACGGTATATGTTCTACCATACCACAAGAAATAAGGACAAGAAACCGTATGTATGCGATAGGTCTACAATCGAAATCTGTGGTGTTGGATGGCTTCTAATGCAACTTTGATTTTCATAAAGGGTCAATAGTCTTGAATTGATAATTGGCATTGGTTTGATCATTATGAAAATATTTTAAATTAACAATTTGTAACGACTTAATAACGCAACGTTACGATACAGTTGCATTCGATTGACGTCGAAGTCGAACATTTTGTAACGTAACACACGACGTCAGGGTGGAATTGTGACGTTATCTTTCTGAATATATATTGGATGGATTCAAGGCAACCTCGCCACCAGGGGTCGCTCTCCGCTGGAAAATTGGCCGCTCCAGTAGGGAGGACAGGACCGGATAGCTCTGGTTTCGAGATTGGGATTCAAGGTTGGATGGATTCAAGATCGCTGCGCCCATGGAAAACGTCTTGTGCTAGTTATAAACCCTTCCAATTTGTCCAAGTTGATGTTTGCTACAACAGTTCGGAGTTGTTTCTGACAGTTACATTATTGGCGAATTAGCACTGTCAGCATATCTGAGTGTGTATACCAAATATTCAGCATCGATTTTATTTTCTACGTCACGCTATTGCGGGCCTCAATAACAAAAACGCTGTTGTATCGACTCGAAGTACCAAGAAAATTGACTTTTATGCTGTAGCTCGTGGCCGTCAGATCGGAATTTTTCGCGACTGGCCAACTTGTGAAGCAGCCATTCATAAGTTTGGAAGAGCTCTCTACAAAACGCTTCTCAAATATTGATGAAGCAGTTCTTTACGTCACAACCAACGCTCGTGTAGTGTGTTCCTCAGTTCAAGTGATTGAAACCGGTGGTCAAATAATATCCCCTTCTGATTATGGACACTGCTGCTCTGAATCGTGCACAATAAAACACGTCGTGAGTGAATCTGATGCTGAAATCCAGTGCTATTCAGAATCAGACTGCTATGCTGATCACCATGAAACAATGCCCAAAACTGTCGATGACTCTCATTCACCTACAGAAACAGAGAATGGGTGCTTCTGTAAACAAGATAAGGGTTCTGATCAGGTGATTCAATGTGAATGTTGTAAATCATGGGTGCATTTCCGTTGTTCAAAGTTGCCTTTATACCAGTTTGCGGTCTTATCTGGTTCCAAACGCAAATACACGTGTGAACTTTGTAGCCACATACCAGAAGATATGGAAAAATGGGGCGAATCTAACTTGGGACGTGCATCTTCTCAAAGTACTCTGCCCTCAGACACAGGGACTCGGTTAGAGAGTTTGGAGACTGAAATATTGAACGTACGGCAAGGTCAGGCCACAATCCTGGAGAAATTGGACTTAATTCTTCAGTTTCAAAAATCTACGTCGCATACTGTGGACAAACTATCTGATGTAGAATCTACTGGCAAGGCGATAGAGACCCTAACAGCCACAACATTGGAAATGAAACAGGAAACTCTCTCCCACATACAGACTCTTGAGGAAAAGAATATTAAAGCAGATCTCACTCCTATTCTTTCACAGTTTGTCTCCGAGGTAAAGCATGATACAGTCTCGTCTATACAAGCATTAGAAGGCAAACTGATCGCTTCTACTGAGCAACAGCTCGAATCGGACCAGTCCTCAAAAATTCAAAACTTGGAAGCAAATCTGACTGATCAACTTGACAGAAGAGTGCAGGTTGAATCTCTGTGCAAGGTCCTCAAGGATGAGAACTGTGAACTCAAACAAAGCTTATTGGCAAATGAAAAGTTGGGGAAAAAACACTGGAGCTGAAGTTGTAACAAATATCAACAAGGTGAAGTCTCAAGTTGAGCATAACACAGGGAAGATAAACAATATGACATCTCTTTTAGAGAAAGTTCAAAACAGTCAGCAAAAAATGCATGATGTCCTCCATAGTAAGCAGTCTGTGGAGGAAAACTCTAACACAAGCATAGCCAATCTAACTTCGCTCGTCGGAAAGGTCCACTCGGGGCAATTAAAGACTCAGGAACTACTGACTGTTAAGTTATCAAATAAACCTGCAGCTTCTTATGCTAGTGTTGTGACTGGAGATAATCGCAGAACATCAGTCTCCACACTCTCTTCTTCTCAGTCCCCGAGGACTGTTTTATCTGGATCGGAAAAATCTGTATATAAGGGGCAACAGTATTTTGGTACATCTTTGCCCAAAGAAGAGTCCAGACGTCCCCGTGTGCTGTTACTGGGAAACTCGCACCTGAAAGATATTGACACTCGTCGTCTCATCAGAGACTGTGAAATAACTAAACAGGTAGTTTATACCATCGATGGGGCTTCGCGTTTCATCGATGCCGCTGATACAAGGAAATATGATTGCATTGTGACTCATCTTATTACCAATGATGTTAAGTCTGCCACCAGCTCATCATGCGCCGATCAAATGTCTACGTTGCTGAAAAAAATTCAGATAAAGTGGCCAACTTCGAAGATAGTGGTTTCCCTTGGCATTTGCAGGAACGATGATGCTGAGTTGAACAGATTAATCTATGAAGTAAATGTAGCTCTCCAGCATCTGTATCTACACGAAGATCACATTCAGGTATGCGACAATACCAATCTCTCATCCAGAGGCATTCTTAAGGAACAGTTCGTGGACCAGGATATGTTCCATCTTTCCAATGAGGGTACCAGCATGTTGGCCATGAATCTCCGAGTGGCTATCCAGCGCTCGCTGAATCTCTCTGTCAGTGGACGCAAGCGTTCACAAACACCGTATGTTCAACAGCCGCGTCATTACTCTTCCTATGAGGATGGTCCTTACAGAAGCAAGTACCAACGAGACCAGCGACATTACCAATCTGATAACCAGGGCTATAACGACGTTGCAGATGATCGTGTATTTGAGTATGGACAACACACGGACAACCCATCCTATAGGTCCGGGTTCATGGATTCAGCGTCGCATAGAAGGGATCGAGACATCTACATTGACTCATCTAGAAAGAACCGTGACAACTACGATGCTGGATGGTTTCGCCAAAACAATTTAAATAGTTCCGTGTGTGGTGAACCCAGTTCCTGGAAGGAAAAAAATATGGGGCGATATCGGTCCAGATACTACAATTAATTTTTAAACATTTGTGATTTTTTACCATGGTTAGACTATCCTCATTACGTTTATCCTTCTGGAATATTGAAGGTATGGTTATCCATGACTGTAACAAACTTTATGATCAATCATTCCTTTCATCACTTAGTAACTGTGACGTCATGTGTTTATCAGAGACTCATTGTGGTCCAGATTTCAAGTTTGATATAGATGGGTTTACACCATTTCAAAATCCTAGACCACGTGCAAAAAGAGCTAAGAAATACTCTGGTGGGATAGCTATTCTTATCAGAAATTCTATTTTAGGAGGGATTACAATCCTCGAAAAAAAGGATGACTGTATATGGTTTAAACTGTGTAAATGTTGGAAGACATATATGTTTGTGCGGTGTATTTCCCTCCACCCCATTCCTCCTATAGTAAAAGGATGTGTCATGATTATATTGAGAATCTTGAACAGTGTATTGAGAAATACTCTTCTTTGGGTAAAATTCTCCTTGGTGGAGACTTTAACGCTAGAACTGCTACAGATCTAGATTTCATAGAGAACGATAACTTTAATTCCTCTATGAATCTATATGATGACTATGTATGTGATATCCCTCCGCCAGATCGTGTCAGTCAAGATCTTGTACTTAATACCAGGGGTCAGCAATTACTTAATTGTTGTATAGCCAGTCAATTAAGGATACTTAATGGAAGACTGTTAGGTGACTCCGTCGGCTATTTTACCTGCCATCAGTATCTTGGCAGCAGTGTTGTAGATTATGTACTGGTGTCAAATGAGCTACTTGTCAATAATGATGTTAAGTATTTTCATGTCATGCCTCTAGTTGGCCATTTGTCTGATCACAGTCAAATTTCGGTTACTGTAAAAGTTAACCATCACATTCCAGTCTGTAGGCGGTCATCGCCATTACAAAAAATGCCAAATAGATTTACATGGGATGAAATGTCTCCACAGCTATTTCAAGCTGCTTTAGTATCAGCTGAGCTACAACAGCAAATTAAAGAGTTGATGCAAGCTGAGTTTACTTCCGGTAGTGTTGAAGGTGCAGCAGCTCAGCTCAATGAAATATTTTTGACAGCTGCATCAAAATCATTATGTAAGAAAAAAATTCCACATGACAATTCCAAGAAACGTATCAAACCGAAATGGTTTGATAAAACACTCTATGAAATTCAGAAAAATCTTGATTATAAGGCAAGGTTATTGTGCAAATATCCAAAGGAGCCCTTTATTCGATCCTCTTTCTTTAAATGTCTTAAGGAATGTCGTAAATGTAAAAAAATTAAACGCCGTCAGTTCAAAGAAAATTTAATGCAGCAACTTGATGATCTGCAAACTGACAATCCCAGTGCTTACTGGAAACTTTTGAAAGATATCCGTAAGGAGGGACCATTAGATAATAAATTAGATGGTATTAGTTCAGGTGACTGGCTAGATCACTTCGAGAAACTAGGTCAGCAACAATCGACTGGGTCAGCTGATTTAAGTTCCAGGTCATCTAGTTTTGACCTGCCCACCTTTAATGACTTGGATTTTCGTGTTAGTGATAAGGAAATCCAAGCTGCTATTAAGGATTTAAAGCCCAATAAGGCATGTGGTCTAGACAATGTACTCAATGAAATGATTAAATGTGGTCAAAACTGTTTTCTACAATGTTTAAGTAAAGTATTTAACCTTGTATTTACTCATTCTGTTTACCCTAAGGGATGGTCTAAAGGCTATGTAGCTCCTATATATAAGAAAGGTAGCTCACTTGATCCAAATAATTTTAGGGGAATAACCGTTACTAGCTGCATAGGCAAATTGTTCAACAGTGTCCTTAATAAGCGACTTGAAGACTACCTAATTAGGAATAATATTATTCCAAAAGAGCAAATTGGGTTCACTAGTGGTAAGCGGACAATTGATCACATGTTTGTCATTAGATCCTTACTTGACAAATATAACCATAAACTTAAGGTTCCTTTATATACATGCTTTATTGACTTTTCAAAAGCATTCGACTGTGTTTGGCATGATGGCCTTTTATATAAATTAAAAATGGTTGGTGTTCCTCCTTTGTTCTATGGAATTATTGAAAGTATGTACAGGAGTGTTACTTTGCAAGTCAAAATTGGCAATAATCTGTCAAATGAATTTCAATCTTTCGTTGGTGTAAAACAAGGGGACAATCTTAGTCCAAACCTTTTTAAAATATTTTTGTACGATCTGCCAGGTATCTTCGATGATTCCTGCTGTCCAGTTCATCTTAAAACAAGTAAAATAAGTAGCCTTCTATATGCCGATGACTTGGTGTTATTATCCGAGTCAAAGGAGGGCTTGCAAAATTCTATGAATAAATTAGGGGAATATTGTACCATGTGGAATTTAAATCTTAATATTGACAAAACAAAGGTTATGGTATTCACTAGATCCGGTAAATCAGTAAAGACAAATATTTCTTTTTGTGGGAATACTCTTGATCAAGTAAAGACATATAATTACTTAGGAACAACTTTCTCAGCTGCAAAACATGATGTATACAAAAAGGGGTTGAAGTCTTATTTTCACCTGATCAAGTCCTTTGGAGTAACCACACCCAGCATAGATACCTCCGTACATGTTTTTGATCATATTGTAAAACCAGCGGCATTATATGGGGCAGAAATTTGGGGTTGTATGAATGGTAAACGATTGCTTCAGAAGGGTGATGGTTATCTTATGAGATCCCTTGAGGACATTCCCTCCGAGAAACTTAATCTTAAATTTTGTAAATATATTTTAGGTGTACACTCTAAAGCCAGTAATGAAGCTGTTCGTGGAGAACTCGGCAGGCTACCAATTACCTTTGATATCCTTAGGTCTCAAGCCCGATATTGGTCAAGAATCGAATCCTTACATGATGATAGCCTTTTAGCTGAGGCTTATTCTTTATCATGTGATCTATATGGTGAAAGTGCTCAGTCTTGGGTGGGGGATATGGAAGCTTTATTTTCTACTTTGAATATATCTCATTTATCCCCTAGAAATGTTTGTATAAGTCCTAAGTGCTTATCGAAACAAGTATCACGCTGTCTAGCGGAGAAATATCGTTATTTATGGAAATGTAAAATTGAACTCTCTAATTCTTGTGCTAATATGCTTACAGATGTGAAACAGTTTCATAATCAGTTCTCCGGTGTGAAACTTAGGACCTATCAACTTTTTAAGTCTCATTTTCATAGGGAAACCTATCTTAATACTATTAAGTGTGCTGAATATAGACAGGAATTATCTAGATTCAGGCTAAGCTGTCATAGATTATCTATAGAACATGGGCGGTATAATAATACACCTATTAACTATAGAACTTGTTCCTTCTGTCCAAATGAGATCGAAGATGAATTTCATGTATTAATTAATTGTAATAAATATAGTAATATTCGCCTTTCTTTAAACGAAACAGCAAGCAAATCTTGTGCAAATTTTAACTTGTTGTCGTCCCCAAATCAGTTTATCTGGCTGCTTAGCAGTGGTAACTCTGAGGTGTGTTTTGCACTATCAAAATTTATTTGTCATGTTATGGTCTTGCGACGTGAGTCTGAACTTTCCGGGTAGCTTTATTTGTACAAGTATTATATAATAACATATCTCATAAACGCTAGTTAGCCTTTGATCCTCATAATGGTGAACAGATCTCAGTATTGGAGAAATTTGTAACTTTCTTGTGTGTTGTACATGTTTGTTTGAATCAATTGTATCAAAGAAAGGGGGGAGGGGTATTGATTGTACGCTCCACGTGGGCACCTGATTGGTTAATAAATTCTATTCTATTCTATTCTATTCTATTCTATATATAATGAATGCCCTGATGTTCCCAACTTATACAGAAGTCATCAAATGTTGACGACAATATGCATGAAGGGTCTAGTGACCTTTTTTATGCATGTCATAGAGGTAGGATATAACATTACTTCTGCATAGATTTCAACCTTTGTGGCACTTTGCGAATGCATGGTATAGATACAGACATCCTGACGTTGTTTGAAATCTTCAAAGTCCTTATCAAGCAGGGCCCTCGGATAGCCTTAGTTAGCTACTCTTAAATATCATGTATGTCAAACCCTGGGTGAACCTTCGTGATTTTATTATGGTTTGAAGTGATGTAAAGGCAATTTTTATTCTGCTGCACTATTCTATGATGAACAATGATCTTGACTTGAAGATTATATCCACCAGACGCTAAGTCTTCGTTTTTCTATCTACTTCATGATAATTACCACTCCTGCACAGAATGCCCAACTGCTGTGCATCTAATGCCATTCTCATATATACCATGATATGTCGGGATTCCAAAATTGCGTCAAAGAACCATATATCATAATTCCAGCCTCATTGAGTTAGCTCGTAATGGTGATTTATTGTATGAATGGTGGCGATTTTGTTTTCCCAATTCTGATGTTTTCCTGCAACACTGTTCACTAAGATTGCTGATATGTTAAACCTGGAGTTTTTTTGGATACACTACTATCGAGGGATGCCTTATTCTGGAATTAGTGACGAGTTTCGCTCTATTCGTTTAATAGAGTATGAAACTGAACTAAATATAAGTGAGAATCAATGTATATTATGAGGCTATTAGGACATCATGATGACGTCATGTCTCGAAAATCTTGGCAAGGGCTTCATTCTGATAGGCCACTGAGGCAGCTTTGCATCGATGTATAGTTTGTTACAGCAGTCCTAGATTTAAAAGCAGGGGCGTCGGAAGCAAATTCAGAGAGGTGCCGCCTTCAGGGACGGCGGAAGCAATTCTTGGTTGGGGTAGGCAAGAGGCCAGGGGCCACTGGAGTCGCGTTCTGAACGATTTCTAGAGAATAAAATCACTCGGCAATGAAGTGCATTGTTAGGTTTCCGAAACCATTTACAATGAAAACGCAATCAATCTGATACAAGTCGCCAACAAATTTGTAAACAATGAGAACAGGCTACGGATCTTTGATCATTTTAAGCAAGATAAGGCACTTTAATATGGGAATGCTTGTAGCAAATACAAATTTACATTTTAATATTTCCACAAACCTATCAGTTTTATAACTGGCCATAACTTTTGTTTGTTTGTTTGTTTGTTTTTGTCTTTTTTGTGTGTGTGTTTTTTTTTCTTCTTTCTTGGGGCTGAACCCCTAACTCTGAGCGTCCCCTTGTGCTCTGTATAGTAAGGATATGATATGCCAACAGGAACACATTTTGAAGGTACATACTCAGTATTTAAATTAACCTGAAAACTGGTGTTCATGTAGGTACTTACTTGGCCTGGGGAGGGGGGGGGGGCACTTTCCGCCACCCTACCTTCTTGTTGTTTTTTTGCTCCTATCTCCCGAACGAAAAAAAATGGGGAGCTGAAACTCCGTGACTTTTTAGATTTTAACATTGGAGTCATTTTGAGCCAATTTGCATGACCCCACGAGCAGCGGATCAGGAGTAATTCAAAATGGCGGCCATGTGGGGTACCAGAAAAGTGATGTTTTCGTCATATTTCTTCATTTTTTTGCTTTTGTGTATGGAAAAGTGGGTAAAACCTATTTTATTTCACATCAGATTATTATTTACTAATTTATCATGCATTTTTTGCGAAGAAAAAAAAAATAAATAAAAATTCGAAAATTCTGACCGGAGAAATGGTCCAAAAATGCTCTTTTTGAAAATGACGTCACAGTTACGTCATCCTGGCGGCCATCTTGGATTTTTTTTACATTTTTTCGTAGAGCTTGACCCAAAGATATAGTGTGGTAAGTTTCAGTCCTCTAGCCTTAGCAATAGCGAAAATATATAGGGGGGAACTTTCCGCCACCCCCCGCCCCCCCCCCAGGCTGCGGTACACCCCAAATCGCCCAGGTCAGATAGGGTTAAAGGGCAAACAATTTTTTTTATTGATGATCCGTTTTCCCCCACTGATAGGGGCAAAACGAACCACCATGTGGGGCACAATTGACCCCCTGTGGTCCGTTTTGCCCCAATAGGAAACATAGTGCTAATCTTATGATAATCTTAGCAAAACACCCGCCTGGTTGCTCGTCATAATTTGGCTATTTAACTTTCAACGTGATTGACTCTTATGGGTAAGATAGATAGACCATGTGCATATATATATATATGCCACTGGATCGAAAAGTAGGAGGAAAATGAAAAAGTGTTGAATATGTCTAAAGTCATTTTAACAGTCCAAACAGCTATATTATTAGTATTTCAGACCAGTTATTATTTTCTATCTTTAAACCGATTAATGAACAATATATCTGTTAAAATTTGACGAATCAGTTTGTATTCCTTGGCTCCCGAAAATTGCAAAAAAAACCCGGTTGCTTGTTCATTGAGCATGCGCAAGAATTTCGTATAGGATCGGCCATAAGAGGCAAAACGGACCTCCGGTCCATTATGCATTCACCAGGAATGAGTCCATTTACCCTGAATAGCATATTTTCAACTCTTGGGTCAGGATAAAAAATGGAATGTTCCAGTAATTTTTTTTTGGTATTTCTAAAGCCTGAAATGTTGGTGTGCCAGGCATTGGGAAAACATTTGTTGTCCGAATACTGGGTATGGAACAAAGTTTTCTGGTGTCACCAAATAAGGCATGTATAAGATCAGAAGGGTTCTATTTTGTTTGTCTGTGTTAATTTTGTCGTTGTTCCCGTCTCTGTCAAATTAAAAACGCATTTTGGCATGCGGGACCTAAGATCATGATTTAACTAATTATAGCCAGTTATTGGCAACTCCATAGCATTAAATGATGAATGTTCCGTTTTGCCCGTGATTCCGTTTTGCCCCACCTTCCCCTATTTTTCTCCGAAAACGTGGTACCGCTATGGCCGTACAGTACTGCTTCCGACGCGCTTGAAAAGGACGAAGTGTATCCCAACCCTCAAGTTCAACGTGTGCCTATACGTTATTGAGGGTACCTATCTTTGCGATGTCATGATTCTTTGTCACTAAGCTTCTTCACAATGACTCAAAATGACCCCAGTATGATAAGAGATGATGCCGGCCAGAAACTTTTGGTCCATCGGTTCCATTCTGGAAATAACTCAAATAGATTAGTGGCGGTCATGTTTTCCCTCCCCCAGGACCGATAGAGGTAATAATGACGTCATTGTGACGTCAAGAATGTTTCGAAATTTTTGGTATTAGTTTCATTCTCCAGTCAAAAACATGAGCTACATTTTTATAAAGAATATCTATCGTTTTGATTCAACCAATTAAGCACAAATGATCACAATGTCCTCTAACCCTCATATATTTTTTCGCAAAATTAGTATCATCGCCACTCACGGCAAAATCGCTGTAGCTACTTTATGCCCACACGTATTTTCAGCCTGTCATCACTGGGCTGACCCGCATACCCTACTTTCCATGTTGTATACTCAGAAACTGTTCAGCTCGAGGTGCAAACAGAACGACCATTTTGGTGCATCATCTCCCGGTCTATAAAACTTCATCTGGATTAGAAAACCTTTGAGTTTTGATGGAATATGTTGTAAACCAAAATGTCAGAAAACGACCGATTCTCTCTCGCAAGGAACAAACTTGTTGTTTTTTTTAATTTGTCATTTCGTGCCTATTTGGAATCGAATAATAACGCGGAAATTCTTTTGTGAACGACGGCTGAATACTGAAGGTCGGATATGCCGTCTAAACTGCAAACTGTATAGCTGTATTCCGTCACGCACGTGATCAAAATCAAAACTATTTTATTCCAATGATGTTCTGATAGACCAATAATAACAGGGATACACATAAAATGAATCCATTGGCCCAATGTTATTCATGGTGTACTTTTCTTCTATACGAAATCGTTGTGAAATTATGGACAGTTGATGCTTTGGTTTTCCCTGTCTAAATAGACTGAATTCCATTATAAACGACGACTGCCTATACAAAATGTCACATCTGACGTCTGTTATCGAACTGTGGCAGCAACAACTAATTCATCGTGAATATATTTGTTCTATTCTAAATTATATATAATAAATGATAGTTAATGTATACACCAGGGCATTACGGAATCCAGGAGATTGTTTGATTTCGAAGCTTAAGAGAAATAATGTATGATATATCGCCAGTATATCTTTTATATGTCCGAGAGAACACTGGTTTATGCAAACCAAAACAAAAAGGCAGTTTCCTTCAATTCTATTAACGAATTCAACGACACACTTCAAGTTGGTTTATTCTGTCATGGTCGACCAAGACGTCGATAAAGATGAGAATGCCCGCAAACATCCAATCAAAACCCGCTTGAATATCGTCAGACGCCAATGAAGATAAGCAGGAAATCATGGCTCATTGAGACAAGAGAGCATATAAAAGCTGAGCACTTATTGTTCATTCAGTTTGTCCAGCCTAGGAAAGAAAGTTAGACGCTCTGAAGGCAATCTTGCTGCTGTATATATACAAACAGACCCACATGACAAATTGCAGTGGTCCTCTGTTCCGAGATTTGCGTTAGTTGACTTACCGTTTCAACGATTCAACAGCTGCCAAGTGAAGCCGACGAGAACAACAACTAAAAGCGAACGAGGTTATTTGTGGTTTTCGTTTTCGTGGTTTATGATATAAATGTTTTAACATACCATCACTTTCTTTCATGGAACGTGGAACGATTAAAGAACTCACACAATCTATCTGGTTCACATTTCAGGTCTCTTATAAGAAGAAAGTTGGACATAGCAGAGATGTGATCGGAAGATTGTCCCATACTGGTTGTTAATTAAGCTGCACTGACTTGATGGAGAGATCTCACAAGATGGTTGTCACACTGTCATACTATGTCCTCATGTTAGTGATCTGGTCACAGCACGTGTGCGGGATTAAGAACCTTCCTGATCTGCCCGAGGTCATCTACGAGAAGGATGGAGATATCAAACTGGCGGGCGTTATCCCAATACATCGCTACGACAAAAACAATTTCTGTTCAGAGGACATTAGGGAGCTGGGAGCTCTCCAGCGAGTAGAGGCTATGGCTTTTGCTGTGGAGGAAATAAACGAACGCACCGATATCTTGGCGAATGTGAGTTTAGGGTTCACCATCTTGGACGATTGTTCCAAGGACACCACGGCTCTCACAAGAGCATTGCACTTCATTGAGTCTACTAATATCTCCCAAATCTCTGAGGCTGATCACATGTTGGCGGTTGATGCAGTTGGGATAATTGGATCGGAAAGCAGTAAAAACACCGTTCAAATGGCAGATTTGCTCTCCTTGTTCGAGATCCCGCTGTTGAGTTACTTGTCTACGTCACCTCTGCTAAGCAATAAGTACAAATACAAGTATTTCTCACGAATAGTGCCACCAGACACGTATCAGGCTCAGGCCATGGTAGACCTCATGCTCCATTTTAACTGGACCTACTTCTCGGTGATATACTCAGAGGGCAGCTATGGCGCAGAGGGCTACAACGCTTTAAAGAGCAGCGCTGACAGAGTAGGAATTTGTCTTGCAGCAACATTTGAACTGAAGCAATACTTTACCGAAGACGACTATGATTCCGCTATCGACGCCATGCATGAAATTCCACGAGCTAAAGTCGTTGTTCTTTTCACTGATCTGTCCGACGCTAGAAGCGTACTCTCGGCAGCAAAGCGCAAAAATAGCGAAGGAAAATTTACCTGGATTGGCAGTGATGCCTGGGGCCGTAATTTGCAAGACTACAACGAGTTAGAATCGGTATCACAGGGAGCGATTACTATCAGGCTATATTCGGACACCGTTCAACGTTTTGACAACTTCTTTACATTACTGGGACCGAAGAATACCAACGGAAACCCCTGGTTTGATGAATTCTGGGAAAATCATTTCCAATGTGATTTGAACAATGATTCAGTACCTTCACAAACAGTTTGTGACAAATCAGCAACGTTCGAGTCTAGTGGTGATTACGCCTCCGAGAATACCGTCTCTTTGTTAATTGACTCCGTCTACGCGTACAGTTACGGACTAGACGCTTTAATCCGAGAGGTTTGTCCTGATGTGGACACAAACACTATCAGAAGCTGTCTTTCTGGCAGTAGAATACTACAGTATCTCCGCAATGTGACCGACAAACAAGATGACCCTTTGTTTGATCAGAATGGTGATGGGTTCGCGCAGTACGAACTTCAGAACTTTCAGTATGTTGACGGTCGGTACAGTTTGGCTTCTATTGGCCTGTGGGACCGGGCGTCAGAGACTATAGAGTTGAATGGTTTAGATGTTGTATGGAATCCCCTCATCCTAGATGATGATGGTATAAACCCCAAGTCCACCTGTAGTGATGAATGTCCGCCGGGCCACCAGCAAGTCTTGGAGAGTGTCAAGTGCTGCTGGGAGTGCGAAAAATGTCGGGACAATGAAATAACCGTTCTCGAAGGCGAATTGAGAAAGTGCAAATCTTGCCAAAACTTTACCTGGCCAGATGACGTCACGAGGACCTTATGCCAAAGGATTCCCTTTTCTTACTTGACCTGGTCCGACACAGCGGGTATAGGCCTGGCAGTCGTGGCTACCTTCGGGATAGCGCTAACAGTGTGGATTGCCGTTGTCTTCTTAAAGCACAGAGAAGAACGACTCATAAAGGCCTCAAGCAGAGAGACCATGTACGTTATATTCGCCGGCGTTCTCATCTCATTCCTGATCGTCTTTGCTTTCCTTGCCTCCCCAAATGATCGATCGTGTCAGTTCAGTTTTCTCGGCTTTCATCTCAGTTTTACGTTAACATATGGACCGCTGACTGTTAAGACCAACCGTATCTATAGGATATTTGCTGCAGGACGTCGATCGACTAAAAGACCCCGATTTACAGAATCCAAATATCAAGTGATGTTCATCGGCGCCATTTTTCTTGTCCAGGTAGGTAACACAAATGTTCTATTTCTTTAACACGGCGCCTGCCATGAAAGTTCAGTTTATAGCGTTGAAGCTCCGGATTGAATAAATCTATGACCGTGATTGGATAGTATTCATCTCTGTGACGGAGATACTTGGTGTCATATTTCTTACAGAGAAACTTATTCTGATAATCATAAGAGTAATCAGATGATATTTTGAAGAGGTATAATATTTTAATATTTTCGGAGACTGCCTGTATTTGTGAGTAGGCGCTGCTGTGATATGGCACCCAAATTTCATCACCTCTACATCAATAAAATATAAGCTGTGCTGATCTAAAAAACATTTTTGAGTAGAAATATCAGTTTCAAAAAAGATATATCTATTGTAGCCTGGTTAAGTAGGGAGTACCTTTATAGATTTTACGAAATAGAAAGTAAGAAATCCCAAGGCAGGTTTCTATTGCTTGTAGAATTTTTCATCAAAACGAGTCGCCGCAGAGACACATTGAAACATGAAATTATCAAATTAATGGTTAATACGTATGTAACGATGTAGTATCAAGTTGAACCAATGTGAGCTGAGGTATGGATACCTTGGACATGAAAACAGGTTCCCGGTGAACCCCACTACCATGACTACATGATAATCTCATATTGAAGTATTACTTGTAAAAAGAGCATATCCAAAACATAAGACATTTTCACCGCCAAGGAATTAAAGAGTCAAGGAAAGATTCTTGAAAATAGCGGATGTTTAGATGAGATTTCAGTCCGAACTGTACAGTTAACATACAGTCTCGCAAGGAGAATTTTGAAAGATAGAAGAAAATCTCAAATCTGAGGTTTAGCTGCAAATGTAGATGGTGTTAATGGAAGTTTGTAGAAAATATTGAATCCACGATTCATTGTCATTTGAATTATGAATGTTCTTTTGTCCTTGTTGGATGTATCACGTGATTTCGCCAAATGAACGATAGCGATACTCCTAAACAACTGCCCCTTAAAGAACTAAGAATTCTAGTCGGCATGGCTTTCTATCCTTCGCTTCAAGCGAGACTTCTTTTCCGAACATAAACGGATTAGGAAGAGCTGTCTCTCCCATGATTAGGAAGAGCTGTCTCTCCCATGGTTAGTAAGAGCTGTCTCTCCCATGATTAGGAAGAGCTGTCTCTCCCATGGTTAGTAAGATCTGTCTCTCCCATGATTAGGGAGAGCTGTCTCTCCCATGATTAGGAAGAGCTGTATCTACCATGATTAGGAAAAGCTGTCTCTCCCATGATTAGGGAGAGCTGTCTCTCTCATGATTAGGAAGAGCTGTCTCTCCCATGGTTAGTAAGAGCTGTCTCTCCCATGATTAGGAAGAGCTGTCTCTCCCATGGTTAGTAAGAGCTGTCTCTCCCATGATTAGGGAGAGCTGTCTCTCCCATGATTAGGAAGAGCTGTCTCTCTCATGATTAGGAAGAGCTGTCTCTCCCATGATTAGGAAGAGCTGTCTCTCCCATGATTAGGGAGAGCTGTCTCTCCCATGATTAGGAAGAGCTGTATCTACCATGATTAGGAAGAGCTGTCTCTCCCATGATTAGGGAGAGCTGTCTCTCCCATGATTAGGAAGAGCTGTCTCTCCCATGATTAGGAAGAGCTGTCTCTCCCATGGTTAGTAAGAGCTGTCTCTCCCATGATTAGGGAGAGCTGTCTCTATCATGATTAGGAAGAGCTGTCTCTCTCATGATTAGGAAGAGCGGTCTCTACCATGATTAGGAAGAGCTGTATCTACCATGATTACGAAGAGCTGTTTCTCCCATGCAAATTCAGTAACTCTGTTTGTTTGTCCGGTCACAGTTTTGGTCGAAGTATCTCTGAAACTTCGCGAGGAAAGTATTGGGGTAACTGTGGGGAACCTAAACAAAGAGACAGAAAGAAAAATAATCAAAAAATGCAAAGGAATTGGTGACCAGAATTTTGATATGACAAAAGGCTAGACAACTTTGCTACAAGAGCTATGGGATTGGGGAGAGTAACATAGAATAAACATTTCCCTATACATTGTACATACTGTAAAACGTGTCTGTCGTGTAAAAACGTCTGTCGTCATCGAAATACGTGCTTAGGATGGGCGGTCCAGAAATGAGGGAAGATGGTAAAGCTACGTACACATGTATACGATTATCCGATAACGACAATGCGGCAACGACGATACGGCAACGGCAACGGCAACGACAACGGTAATGCGTTTTTGATGTACACATTACTACGGCTATAAGTATAAAAGCGGATGCGACATAAGAACATTTCTTACCGCAATGGTCGACGACGACGACGACGTGTGTTGCTGCTGTGACGTCATAAAACCACACGACTTATGTGCGACAACGGCAAAAAATCGCTCCAGAACCGATTCCAATAATAGGCGGATAATCGTATCGCATTGCCGGATAGTCTTATCGCCCTGTCGTAATCGTTACGCATTCATGTGTACGGACCAATTCATTTTCCTACGATCGATTTTTTTTGCCGCTGCCGTATTGTCGTTGCCGCATGGTCGTTATCGGATAATTGTATACATGTGTACGTAGCTTAAGTTATAAAGCGCATTAACGCTCCTTGGAGAACGGAAGCACGATTTTTTCGTCCGCCCGGGAAGGCACAGTTTTGGTCAAGAGGATTGGGGTGACCCAAATGAAACAGAAATGAAAAAAGTTATCAAAAGCCCAGTGTGGGCCAGGAGCGATTTTGGTATGAAGCTTGACAAAATATGTCAGTATGGCGATGTTATCGGGGAGATTGACTTGAAACCGAGATAACAATAAAACAGGGGCGTTTAAAGCCCACTGCCTGGGCCCGGGAAAATGAATATACATGTTTCTGTAAGCGTTGTGATCCACTGATTAACTTGGCAATCAATAATTATGCAGGAGGAAGCCGACTTCGACAAAAAAATAGTAACGGGTGGTGCATTGATTCGTGACTCCCTGTGTGAATTTCAGTTCGTTAATTGGGTCGCTTTCCTGTCGTTTCAGCCAAAGAAAGATTTTAATCGATGATAACTGGACTATTTTCGACCTGAAGTCACCATAATTATAATAAATGTAAGGATAATGGTCCTTTCTTGGAAGAGTAAAATTTTATTCATATTTACATCACTTATCAGTAGTAAAAACAGATCAATGCTGAAGATATAGGGAAGAGACCAGAATAGCGAAGCAGAAGTCATGCTTGGTTTCACGCGTCAAAAGCACCAGTGGCTGCTGACGGGGAATATATTATTTTGTTACAGATTAACTTCAATTATATTGCAAATCAAGCAAGGCAAAAATATTGACCTATAGTAATTATAGAAAATATATCGAGTTGTATTTTGATTTGAATGGAAATGCACCGCCAGAGTATGCAGTATAAAATCGGAATGAGAGGTGTTTCATGATCTGTAATATAAACATATAGATGTAAGGTAAGCCTGGGTGTACATGAATTACAAGCGTCTAGTCCGTCATTCATAATCCAGCCGTCGTCCATTAGAGAATATCCGCGTCCATAATCCAAAGACCTATTCCATTTTCCACATAACAGTATTAGCACCAAA
Organism: Hanleya hanleyi; assembly: GCA_036873755.1. NCBI lineage: Eukaryota > Metazoa > Mollusca > Polyplacophora > Lepidopleurida > Hanleyidae > Hanleya > Hanleya hanleyi. The sequence continues at coordinate 17,234 of JAVTVY010021623.1, read as the reverse complement.
TTCAAAAAGACAATCATAGTATACATAAACATAGGCTTGTTTCCTGCAAGAGAGAAGCGGTCAACAGTTTTCAATGATGCCGGCAAGACATCATGATGTTCCAGAAATATCAAATCCGCATCGCTGATCAGTATTCTTAATCCATAATATTCGTTGTAAAGTCGTCATCTAAAGAATGATGTATCTCAGTCACGCTTTGATTGTGACTGTTCATATGAGTACCTTGAGGATCTTGAAGTACATGGGTTCATACGGCCCCTAGCCCCGGGTTAAGCGAAATTAGACACAAGTCACGAAACGTAGCGCCATAGATCTTGCACGCTACGTTCGTATTTTGCTATCAGCATGCGATATGTATCGCCAAATTTGAGAAACTTTGAGTGGAGGCGCTTGGTGGAATAGCCCTGTTTTATAAGTTTCTGCAACAATGTTTTGGACGTTGATTAAAATCATCACATTTAACACAGGATCTAGCAAATGCTACTAAGCGAGATATGTATACGCCATATGCAGGTCCCACTGGAATATTACTATCCAGAAAGGGATAGTTTACGATGTCGAAATTGTAATCATCTCTTTTGTCATAAAGTCGACGAGAGAGAATGCCCGCTTCATTTTTATAGAGATAGAGATCTAAATAAGATGTGCCTGTAGGGCTATCTGTAGTTTCCTTCAAATCCAGTGAAGGTGGATATATATCCTTCACTGCGTCATTTATATAGCGATTATCCACAGCGAGAAGATCGTCTATATAGCGTTTGGTGAATGAGAAGGAACGGGCTTTGAATGGATCGGTTTTTGAAAGCGCCTGCATATAGTCATATTCATAAGAGAACAGATACAGGTCGCCCAACAGGGGTGCACAATTAGTACCCATTGGAATACCTATATGCTGCTGATATATTGTGTTGCCAAATTTCACATAGATATTTTTAATGAGAAATTCAAGCAACTCTATAAACAAAGAAACATCCCATGAATGATATCTCTTGTATGTAGTCGAGCTAAAGAATGCTTTATGGCTTCCGACATTAATATATCTACGATCAGTTTTCTTGAACACAGATACTATTAATGAACTTAGACGGTCAATAAGGTCCTGATGAGGGATTGTAGTATAGAGAGTCGAGAAATCCCATGTGGATACATGTCTGTACGGTATGTGACCTTTAGCATCAAGCTCTTCCGTAAGACATTTTTTAGTTTTTCAATATCCACATACATTCAACGCCAGAGTTCTTAGAAATAGTGGCGCAATACCTTTCCCAAAATGCTTTTACCTCCTGAAGGGCCCTCGTCAATAGGGTTGAAAGAAGCTTGGTGGTGCAGCTTCTAGAACCAGCTTTGAAAGCAATCCGGGACGCACAGGTTAAAGGTAGTAACCACCTCTTAAAGATGGACACCGGAGTCCAATCTGAGAGACCAGATTTTGGGGTAGGGGAAATATTACTTGGGACTTTCATATTACAAGGTATTTACATTGCAACCAGTTTCAAGTATAGAGCATCAGAGCCATCGTGCCCGTAGGGCATAGGGTACACTAGGATGCGAGTGCACTAGGTATGGGTGTCCGCAGGGGTCAAATTACAAGCGTCTAGTCCGTCATTCATAACCCAGCCGTCGTCCATTAGAGAATATCAGCGTCCATAATCCAAAGACCTATTCCATTTTCCATATAACAGTATTAGCACCAAATTCAAAAAGACAATCGTAGTATACATAAACATAGGCTTGTTTCCCGCAAGAGAGAAGCGGTCAACAGTTTTCAATGATGCCGGCAAGACATCATGATGTTCCAAAAATATCAAATCCGTATCGCTGATCAGTATTCTTAATCCATAATATTCCTTATAGAGTCGTCATCTAAAAAAAGATGTATCTCAGTCACGCTTTGATTGTGACTGTTCATATGAGTACCATGAGGATCTTGAAGTCAATCGTCCTCAAAATCTCCTTTATCGCTCGTTAAGGCACTGAGACGGGCGTTAATGCGTAAAGATAGGGCGTTGAGGCGTTGAGAAGGGCGTTAAGGCGTAACGACGGGCGTTGACGGCGTCACTACATTTCGATGTATCGGTGGCAATTCCATGAAAATCAGAACTTATGAGCTAGTTCACCAGGGCGCTGTAGCGTTAAGCTAAGCGTTGATGGGCGTTACTGTCTATAAATGCAAGCGTATTCCCAAAACACGCACTGTCGACGTTCAAGCGTCAACATGGCTTATACTTGCTCTAAGTGCGAACGATACGATTTGATGCGACACGAGAGAAATATATATGGGATTGAAGACTCCGAGGCACAAGAACCCGATACAGAGAGTGATGAGAGTCCATCGAGTGACACCGAAACAGAGATTGCTGAGAGTCTATCCACTGATACCGAAACAGAGATTGCTGAGAGTTTATCTAGTGGTACGGAGAGCTTGACCTCAGATAGTCAGCGTACGTCTGAGGAAAGTGAGGCAGAACCTACCTTTTGGGACCGTATTGTGAGAGCAGCTATCAATAGTCACGCTGCAGCAATCGAGGACGCCGGAAAGGATAACTTACAACAGCCAAAATGCGCCTCGGCATCAGGAAAACAGCCATGGCGATCTATGAACAGTATACCTTACTATCGCTTGAAATGAAAGGCGACCCCACGCACAGGTCCATCATGAAAACCAAGCGTCACTTGGAAGAGGATATGGGGCTATCACCCACCGAGGCCCTGGAAAATGCGATCAGGATGCGCAAACAACTCTTTCAGGAAATGCTGCCTCAGTGGTATCCTGAACTGCCCGACCGTGGGCTGATGGGGCCAAAATGATCCAAATGAACTCCCAGAGTGAGTGAATGAGTGAGTGAATGTGGCATGTCCAACGCCCGTCTTAACGCATGGACGCACTAACGATGATGAGTGAGTGAGTTAGTTTACGAGTAGTAGCCAAAGTGGATATTTTGGGGGTTTGAAGGAAGGTGTTTGGGGTAGAAATGGATCATTCTGCGTCCGAATGCGTTGTTTGAAGTGGCATCTTGTAGCAACACCCGTCAACGCCAAGCTCAACGCTTCAACGCCCTGGTGAATTAGCCCAAACGCTCTGATTTTCATGGAATTGTCACTAATTCATTGGAAAAGCAGTGACGCCCGTCAACGCCCTTCATTACGCCTTAACAACAACAACAACAACAAGGATGATAGATGAGAGAACAACAACAACAACAGCCGCGTTGGACATGTTTACAATTCAAGAAGACTCTTGTCCAATCAGACGCCGCCATTTGGCGCTGCATCTGTCATATTCTTGGCTGCTCTTGCCCAATCATAAGACGTCCTTTGAGAAAGTTCCATCTTTGCTCGGTGTGACCTAAGCATCATCGGGCAGTTCAGGATTCCACTGAGGCAGCATGTCTTGAAAGAGTTGCTTGCGCATTCTGATCGCATTTTCCAGGGCCTTGGTGGGTGGTAGCCCCATATCCTCTTTCAAGTGACGCTTGGTCTTCATGATGGACCTGTGCGTGGGGCGCCTTTCATTTCAAGCGGTAGTAAGGTATACTCTTCATAAATCGCCATGGCTGTTCTCTTGATGCAGGGGCGCATTTGGGTGTATGCCTGTTGTAAGTTAATCCTGTCCGGCGTTCTCGATTGCAGCAGAGTGAATATTGATAGCTGCTCTCACAATACGATCCAAGAAGCTAGGTACTGCCTCACTTTCCTCGGACGTAGGCTGACTATCTAAGGTCAAGCACTCCGTATCACTAGATAGAATCTCAGCAATCTGTTTCGGTATCAGTCGATGTCTCTGTATCGGCTTCTTGAGCCTCGGGGTCTTCAATCCCATGTATATTTTTCTCGTGTCGCATCATATCTTAACGTCTGGTGAACGTGCGTTCGCACTTAGAACAAGTATAAGCCATGTTGACGGTTGAATGTCGACTGTGCGTGTTTTGGGAATAAACTTGCTCTTATAGACAGTAACGCTCATCAACCCTTAGCTTAACGCTTCAACGCCCTGGTGAACTAGCTCAGAAGCTCTGACTTTCATGGAATTGCCACCAATACATCGAAATGCAGTGACGCCCGTCAAAGCCCGTCGTTACGACTTAACACCCGTCTCAACGCCTTAACGCCCTATCTGTACGCCTTAACGACCGTCTCAGCGCCTTAACGAGCGATAAAGGGGATTTGGAGGATGATTGACCTTTGACCCCTGCGGACACCCATACCTGGTGCACTCGCACTCTGGTTTACCCTTTGCCCTACGGGTTATACGGTACAGGGTGCACCAGCGATATCTCTGATACTCTATACTTGAAACTGGTGACAATGTAAATACCTTGTAATATGAAAGTCCCAAGTAAAAATGTAGAAAATTAATAATTGAGAATCTTTGACCTTGACCTCTGGTGACCTAATTACCTGGAAATGTAGTTTAACTAATCCCTGAATAGACCTAAGACATGGCCATCAGCATCTGGAGTAGTTATTTGTCAAAATATACAACTGATTTCAAGCTGTCTAACTGCATACAATTTTGCCTGGTTTTAGCGCAATAAAAAGACCATTTTTGAAAATGCATCAAAAACCGTTCTGTGCCACAGTCTAAATAATAATAACTTGTTTAGACTTATTTTAGACTTGGGTACTTCTTGGCTTCCATTTGAACCCACTTAGGTTAAGAAAGTCCCATTGGTATGGTATCTGCAGCGAGTTTTCCTACAGATGGTCACGTTTTAGACAGGGTTCAGATTTCGTGACCTTTTGACCTCTGGTAACCTACATAAGTGAAATATTAGCATTTAACAGATACCAACATACAGAGGATCAGATTACCAACATTTCGAGTGGCAGAATGTCACTATATCACCATTACTTGCAAAGATATTCGACTTTATATTTCCCCTACCCCCAAATCTGGTCCCTCAGATTGGACACGGTCTTTAAGAGGTGATTACTACCACTAAACTGTGTGTCCCGGATTGCTTTCAAAGTTTTTATCCATCTAAGGATATAGGACTTTCAAAAAAACATAATGAGAATTTGCCGCCCCAGGTGGTACCAATTGATGAAATTTTGGGGTCTGGCTCATGGACTAAATGCCTCTTTCAGAGATATAATTCTGGTCATTCATGATCCTATTGCAAGAAAAGTCGTTTAAGGGCAACGTGTGTAACAAGATTTCGCTGTCAGAGTTGGCACATTTACTCCGCTGGCGTATCCTATTATATAGCTATGTACAGAAAATGTATCATTATACAGAAGAATGAAAATGGTTTACCATTCCAGGCCAGATCTCAACACGGCCTTCATCACGAACCCCAAATCCTGCCCCACCCAGTCTTCTATCAATTGTATTAGCCCCAGAACTAGAGAGGTGAAATAATAGTGAATACTTGAGAAAAAATGTGTAATGGTGCAATAATATGTCCAGAAGTATGACAAGTTGTTTATCGTTCGACTTGAACCCTGAGACCTACACCCATGCTCCCTCTCTCTTTATATTTCATTACCCCTGATGCTAGGGAGCTGAAATTTACAACACCATATATCTGGGTCCAGATCTGTTAGAATATGTAAAAGAATGTCTGCCGAAATGACGTCAGTGACGTCATCTTCCCGTAAATCAATTTTTCGACCTCTTTCTCGACTGAGTTTTCAAAAAAAGGTTGTTTTTTTGTTTTCTTCTTTCTTCACAGAAAGTTATAGATAAAATGAAGAATAATTAGTTTCATTAAAAATACTTCTATGTCCTTTTAGGCAAGAAAACTTCGCAAATATAGAGCGAAAAGACAAAAACACCTTTCCCTTGATACGATGCATGCAGGATTACGCAAATAATCTCAAATTGACCCCAATAAAATTTACGAAAAAGTTACAATGTTTCAGTCACATTGCCTGTTTTGTTGCGGCGTTACAGTGAAATGTTTGGCAGGGGAGTAAAATGCTCCCCATTAGGTTAGATAGGGTTAAATTCAACTCTAGCAGTCATACAAGTCATCCAGATTGAGTTACGAGGTAATAATCGTCAGGCAGAATTTAAGGGAGTAGGTAGCATTAAAATGTACATCAGATATTACTTGGAGTGATTTTACCGATAACTTCATACCGGTGAGTTACCACGGCGGCCATCTTGGAAAAATGGCCGCACTCGCTGACACGGGACGAATCTGGAGTGCCTCCAATCATTTTACTGTTACCATGGCGTGTAGTATATGTGTACCAAGTTTCATGTTTTTATCACAAAATACACGATTCGCTCATATTTCAGCATCTATCGGCTGAAATAATAGCCTAAAATGTGTGTTAAATACAATAATCAGGTGTACAAATATGTATATTCAAATCAGCCTCATCTGTTTCTCTGTGTGGAGATATCAAACTCGCATTTTTGCGATAAGAAGTCCACAAACAATCCCCAAAGATTCGTACAATTTTAGCTTATACGAATTTACTTAAATGGTGATCATTGGTCCCTTTCCTATTCTTTCTTAACGTTTCATTTTTCGAGTCTGACGCACAGCAGCCAAACGAAGAACACTCTATCACATTTTCAACACTTCAATCTCATCTGCCTTAACTTCATTTCAGAAAAGAGTCCAGGAGAGGCTGGTGACTCAGCAAAACCACGCGAGAAGGATGCCATGTTTAAAAAGGGTAAGTATGCCTGGCGTTTACGTTAAATTAAGAGACCTACGGGGGTTAATCATGTAACTTTAACTCATTTTTGCACTACACATGTTTACAGTGCTTACTTTGCAAAATATGAGATCACTGAAGTGAATATGTTAGCTCTAGAGATTTGTTGTAAACGGTAACGGTCCTAAAAAGCCCCCATTTGTCGAACACACGACTAATTTATCAGGATTGAATTCTACAGGGGACTCCAACCAAGGCTATAAAAGGGACTCAGTGATGAAGAGATCTCCGACAGAGAACATATCTCCATAATAAATGTATATATTGTAATTGTTACGCGAAGGCCTTGCATTCCTGTATCTGATATAAAACGTTCAACTGTAACCTGGCCGAGTACTTTCTGATACAACCTGGTTGGGTGAAAATACCTGGACTGCTACAGGGCTGGTATTGTGCCCGAGGAGAGATATCTGTGGCTAAAATAAATTCTATACCATGGAATAACGCCCCCCCCCCCCCCACCCCCCAATCCATACCTCCACTATCATGTTAGACATACTTTAATACAAGCTGTCTTTTCTTTTATTATGTCTTGATTTTGTAATTAATCCGGGATAATTCAAACCCTTCGGGGTTTATCTCCCGCCAATCCATATGTTCTGTATCTGTATATATTACTGTACTTGTATTCCCTTTCTGTATATGACTGTTTAATTTGACAAACAAACAAACAAACCTAGAATGGTGTGAGTAATTGTATTCCTAATAATACATATCATTAAAAATTTAGGTATCAAATATCTGCATATTCGGTGGGGCTCGTAGCAGCATAAGAAGAGCAAATTCAGGATGGCAACGATGAGCCAAGGGGAAATTCGAATTGAATATCGTACATTATTTGCTTTCACTTTCAAATGCGTATATGTTAATGCCTATATTCGTTTCAATCATTTTAATTATTGAGTTTATCGGGATATAATATTTATCTGTAGTGTTCCTATTTAGGAATGCATTATGTCATTGCTGTCTCTAAACATATTGCTCTTTCATATGTCAGATACATTGGAGGAAATCAAGGTATAAACATTTGATTTGTCCAAATGAAAACCCAGTAGCATTTATTAGTCAGTTTGCTCGAGATATGGTTCCTTTGAAATAGGCCCTTATATGCGTTAAAAAGTCTGGTGAATGTGTTGCATGACAAACTTTACTTTCATTGATGGTAGAAATATATCAGTTCCTCAGACTGCATGTATGTAAGTACACAAATACCTCTTTCAGAGATCTAATTCTGGTCATTCATGATCCTATTGCAAGAAAAGTTGTTTAAGGGCAACGTGTGTAACAAGATTTCGCTGTCAGAGTTGGCACATTTACTCCGCTGGCTTATCCTATTATACACTCAGCTAAAGGGGTGTAAATTTACACCTCATAGGGGTGTAAATGAACAATCACTTCACAAACTATCATCAATACGTCGCTATAATACCCGTAGTTGTCGTTTCAACCTTTGCGCGCGCCATTTTACTTATCCCCTGTATCATACCACACAGTCAAAATAGCTGGACGATGTGAATGGAACAAAATGCCCTCCTCGTTCTATTTAGAGATTTTTGCTATTGGTGAATAACAAAGCAATCATCCAATCAATCAATCAAATAAACGAATTATCATTATAATGTCTGTATGAGAAAATGTCCATTCTCTTCGATTTCACTGCTCAAGATATATTTAGGACAGAGCGAGCCTTTTCTCCAACCGGCTTATGGCGCGGATTACACATGCCCTGGGCTTTGTATAGGAGAGTTTCAAGAAAAGTAGTTCAATGAACGTTAGGGTGTTCATTAGTTTGGGGTGGTACTGTAGATTGAAAACCCAGTATGCTCCAAGCACACTCTCCAGTCCAAGGAGAAAGTCTGTACATGCAAACAAACGCTGTTTTTCCACATAAATCTGAATGTTGGTGGACTCGGAATAGGTTAACACTGGGGTGAGGGCCTCTGGGACGTTCTGAAATATATATTTATATATATAAATATATGTAAGTGCTTGTATTGACTTATTCGGAAAATTGCATTAAATATATTGCGAGTCAAATTACTGAATACACAACTAAGACCCAGACAGATAATCTACATCTAGAAAGCAAAGTGCACTGATTCAACGTGGCCTGAAAATATACAGATCTATATAGTAGTATGTACTATGACTGAAATCCTCACACAGATAGACTATTGAGAAAAATTAAACATTTATAAACAATGTTTCTATTTGTTACTAAATCAAACCTGCTATAATTTCAATGCCTTAATCTCCATTAAGCTGCACAATTCAAACGTAGAAAACGGAAGTAAAACTAAAAGTTAACTCCCCTAGGAGAGAGTTGTCCGCCCCTAGGAGAGCTCTCCCACTCATCCCAGCGTGGCCACTATAAAAGGCACTGCAAGACTCATTCCAATCCTCTTTCTCATTGTAACAAACCGAGACCAGTAGTGAACAAGGCCGCGGTACGAGGGGACGGAAGGGAGGGACAATTAAATTAAAGCAGGTTTGATTTAGTAACAAATAGAAACATTGTTTATAAATGTTTAATATTTGATTCCTATATCTTAAACCTGCTTTAATTTCAATGCCTCAGTACCAACATACGGAGGTGGGAACCTCGGCCTTGTAGTAGTTCCAAAAGCAGGCTAAGTAACCGCTGAGATGACACAGACATGGGCATAAGCATGAGACATCAACAATCAACAAGTGAAACCCTGGTCAAAGACGTAAAAGGTTAAAATGTGGATATGATACAGATGTACTTATCTTGAGTGTCTACATCCATGTAGCTGTGCTCGTGGTGTGGTATGCAAACTCTACCAAGATGTCAGAATCCTCTACCACTAGGGCCGCTAGGTCTTCTTGGTAGGCAATTGTATGTCACGTGGGGCTACAGCCACGGTTGGATCATACATGCAGGTACTTGGCTGTACCTATAAGTTCGGGTGAAGCGTAAACTGTCCGGGCTTAGAGGACGCCAAGCCACACCATTCTCAGTCCACAATCGTCTTACGTCCAACTTGTCTTGTGAGTTGAGCGTAGGTGACGCAGCTGAGATCATCCAGAAGGAAGTCAGATTCAACCTGAAAGACACAAGCAAAACCGCAGTTAAGGTAAAGATTACATCCATAGTGTCAGGCATCTTAGAATGATGATTTAGTGTCAGGCATCTTAGATTGATGATTAGAGGGTCCAAGGTCGTCCATCTGACGTATTTCTTCCTTCATATATGATCAAGTTGAATGTGGACCAATGATATAATTGAGAAACGAGATGAGATAATACAGCAAGTTGCAGATTTGCTGCGATGATACAAAATGCCGCCCTCCCCTTTTTTGAAAAATTACTTGACCACGTGCTGGGCAGCTATGAGCGGCCCAAGCGTGGTCATCCTATCTGACTGGACTGACATATCTCTCAGATAGAAATTGGTGAACGTGGAGTTCGCCGTCCAGGCACAAGACTGGACAATGTCAAGGAGGGACAGGTTCTTCCATAAAGGTCATGACGTGGCAATGGCGCGAATCTCATGAGAAGAAGCAGTAGACAGCAGAGGGGGAGCGTCAATGGCCAATTGATAAGACCATTTAATGATTTTCTTCAACCACGCGGCAATGGTATTTTTAGTAATGTCATGCAAAGCCGACGGGCGAAGAGACAGAAATAACAGGCGCCGAGAGCCGCGAGCGGAATCGGTACGAGTAAGATAGTGGCGAATGGCTCGAACAGGGCATAACAAAAGGTCGTCCTCGAGACCATGCACGAAGTCTGACAACGCAGGAATGGAGTACGAACGTTGAGCGCACGGACCTGAACGAACAGACTCATTTTTGGCGATAAACTCCAGAATGGGCCGAAAAGAAATGCGAGACCAATCCGCCGTCCAGGTCATAGAAGATCTTTCAAGAGCATGAAGTTCAGACACTCTAGACGCTAAAGCAAACGCCACCAAAAAGGCAGTCTTATAAGACACAGCTTTTATAGAAGCGGATTCTAAGGGCTCAAAGGGCGGACGAATCAGAGCACACAGAACCACACCGATATCCCATTTCGGTAACAGTTGGCGAGTACGGCGAGACTGTAACGCGAAGGCGCGAATGAGCGCAGAGATATTATCGTTTAGACTAATGTCTGTACCGGAGGTAAGACGTAACACCCTAGCCAGAGCAGATCGATACCCTTCAATGGTGCCGATTTGAAACTTCTTATCACGATGAAGATGAAGGAGGAAGTCAGCTACTAGGGAAACAGAGGCAGAGTCGGGATCGGCATCATGTTCTCGGCACCAGGAGACGAAATAGGCCCATTTCGCCTGATAGAGCTGCGATGTGGAAGATCGATTGGCTGAAACCATCGTTCTTGCAACCTCAGCTGAAAATCCTTGGACTGCGAGTGCCTTCTGGATAGTCTGCAAACGTGTAGGTTGAGCCACCGTGGGTTGTGATGAAGAATCCCGTGCGGTTGACGTAACAGGCTGGGCCAAACTGGTAGACAACGAGGTGGAGCAGTGAGAAGCGGAACCAGAACCGGAAACCACTGACGACGAGGCCACCACGGCACTACGAGCAGAATGATGCAGTCGTGACGAGAAATCTTTTGAAGCACTTCCAGAATCAGGGCCATCGGTGGGTAGGCATAAGCTAGGAAGTTGTCCAGTTGATAGACAGGGCGTCGATGGCGAAGGCTTGAGGATCCAGAATCGGACTGACGAAAAGGGCCAACAGGGCGTTGTTCCTCGTAGCAAACAGATCGATCAGGGGAGACTCCCAGATGATGGAGATCTGCTGGAACACCTCCGGATGAAGTTGCCACTCGGTCTGAAGAACGGTGTCTGGACGAGACAGGCTGTCCGCTAAGACATTGAGCCGACCCGGGACATAGCGGGCGTGGAGATGACAATGATGAATGAGAGCCCAATCGTACAGATCCCATACCAGACGAAACATTGATAGCGATCGGGTGGTACCCAACTTGTTGATGTGCGCAATGACCGTGGAGTTGTCCGTCGCGATGAGAAGAGACGAGTTCATGAGACGTTGACTCCGATGTTGAACCGCTAGGATGACTGCCTTCATCTCCAGAAGGTTGATGTGAAGACTGGCATCCAACGTTGACCATCTGCCGGATACCTCCAAATCGTCCAGATGGCTCCCCAACCGGTCTCGGAAGCATCGGTGTAAAGATGATGAATCGGGGCCGGAAACCGGAATGGAACACCCTGCATGACGTTGTGCCGGGACTGCCACCAAATCAGATGTGGATGTAGAGACGTCAATACCGGCACCGCTGGGTTGATGGAAGGTGTCTGTAGGTAAGGATACAGATGATACTGCAGAGGACGAACCTGTAGTCGGCCGTAATGAGTTAGGTCCTGTGTGGAAGTAAGTAAACCTACCAAACTTTGCCACTGTTGACGTGTCCGTGACGTTGATGACAAAAACTTTTGAGTCAGCAGCTGAATTTTGTCCCAACGATCCTCCGGAGGGTATACCAGTTGATGATAAGTATCGAATACTGCTCCGATGTATTGGCGAACTTGAGCCGGGACCAACTCTGACTTTAGAGGATGAGGGACGAATCCTAGATGACGTAACACCAGCAGCGTGAACTGGACTTGCGCGTTGAGACGGGACTCGTCCGCCGCCCATAGGAGGATGTCGTCGATATAAACCTCGATTTGAATACCTCGCAGGTGTAGGAATGCCATGACCGGAGAGGTAATCCGGGTAAACCCGATGATGTATGCGGGCCCGAATCGATGAAACAGTAGGCATCTTGAAATGAGGAGGGGTGATGAGATGAAACTTGTTTAACACCTTTAGGTCGATCACCATCCGCATCTGGAGCGAGTCTTTCTTTGGTACCAGAAACACGTGGCTGTAAAAACCTAAACTGACCTCTGTCCGAGGTAACTCCCTGACAGCTCCCTAGTCGATGAGCGTGGTGACCGATGATAGAAGAGTCTGCAAGTGCCCTGCGGAAACAGGCAGGCGGGATGGGCGTGGCCCAACGATGAGTTTGGGAAGCGAATGAAAACTGAATAGGAAGCCCTTCTTCAAAACTCTTAAAATCCAGGCGTCGTCCGTGATGAGTCGCCAATTTTCGGCAAAGTATTGTAGACGGACGCCCACGACATGATGACTGAATGATCGGAAAGCAGGTAGATGAAAAACTTCGGCTTGATCGGACACGGAAATCTGATAGTCATTTGTTGGAATGTCCACCCCGCTTGGAAGATTTCCCACGAAAGGAGCGGCGACCCCGGCCTCGAGGAGGTTTGTCGATGCCACGAAAATTTTCCCGAGCGCCCCCATCTTGTTGAGTGGTAGAGGACTTACGACCACGTTTCTGACAACGATCCGTAGCGCCGCCACGAGCAACAGCAGCAATCAAGCGAGCAGTCCGTTCTTCACGAATCACCGGTAAAACGGACTCAATAGCATTGTTGAAAATGGACTTGGATGATAATGGCTGATGAAGCAAATGATCCTTAACCACATATGGAACGCCGGGCTTGACAACCTTAAGTAAGGCGTTGCGTTGCGCTTGGAGAAGCGAAACATACGAATAAGAACTGGCCTCAATGACTTGACGGTTAGCCTGCACGAGGGTGTCAATGAAACCCCGCAAATAGGCAATGCGACCCGGAGACAAAGAAGTCGACCCATCGTCCTGGCGTAATTCAGGATCCAAGGCAATCCGAGAAGTAGCCAACAAAAACCAATCCGCGACCGAAGAAGCACGTTGCATTACTAGTAACATCTCTTGGATATTCTCCACGAGGCTGGAATTGACCTCAAGCGGAGTTGCCTTAGATGACTTAGAAATCTGAGTTAAATCTCGATCACGTTTGGGTGGTTTGTCGGGCAATACGTTATCATGAAGGTCATGGTAAAATCGAAAATGAGGCTTCTTGAATTTATTGTCATCCTCTAATTGACGATCAAACTTCTCTAAAATATCCACCCAAGCTGGAGACGGAGCGCAAGTAAGAGGGGTTACAGGAGCCGAAGACGCGAAAGCAGAATCCGCCGCTGTCCGACACTTAATCCTAGATGGAACAACCTTCGAGGGGGCGGGCATATCCGGAACCAACGCTAAAAGCGCCTGCATTCTAAGCGAATAATCCAACTTCGACGTATCTCCCGAACTTTCAGAGAGGAAGAGGAATCATCCGACGAACTCGACGAGACCGGTGAAGGTGAACGAGTACTAAGACGTCGATGAGAAGATGATAAACCGTGAACCACCGAATGATCAAGAAACGGCGTCCGCGGATAACGTACATGGTAATCTTGATAAGAAGGAGCCGAAACCCGAGGTAAACGGTGTGTAGGATCAGGAGAATGACCAGTCGAAGTACGAGAACGGCGTACCGGCGAACGGGAAGGCCGTAAACTAGTACCAAAATGAACCGGTGGACGAGAACTACGAATCGGAGAACGAGACCGTCGAACCGGCGAAATAGAACCACGTACAGGTGAAAACAAACGATAAGGTGGTGAAACCGAGCGTCGTGAAGAAACCAAATTCCGAACCGGTGAACGTGAACGTGAACGGTATTGTGTACGTGTGCGTCGTGTAACAGTATGTGAACGACGAAGTGATGAATCAACAACCGCAGAAACCGGAGCTCGTAAGTTTGCAACTTGAACACTCAACGGTAGGTCTGAACGAGCCTCCATAGATTGAGAAACAGAATTAGATAAACTATGTTTAGACTTAACCCGCAACGGAGAAACTGACACACGACGATGTTTATTTGCTTTCTTCTTTCTAGAAGAAACATGTGGTAAACCGATAGACAAAGGCGAAATAACATGTGGCAAAGCATTCTTTTGTCTGACGGAGAGAATGGAATGCCCAGGCAAGACCGACTTGGTCTTTGTTAAGCCGGACAAAGGAACGGGTTTGGTAGCGACCCCAGACAATGAAGCACCGGTACAGGTCAAGCTGTCTAACAGCCTAGAACTATCTTCCTGTAGGATAGTGCCACTGGGAGGAATATATACCGACGCGGGTGAAACTGGATCTTGAACAGAATGAGATAAATCCAAGCCAACTCGGTCGAGATCCTCATTACATTTCATATCATTGACCAGGGAAATTTCCAATACCCGTCTGTCGACCTCCGAAATAGACGGGTTATCACACGCATGTAAAAGATAAGCACGTCGAGCTTGGGCATAATTCCTCCAAGTCGACGCGTCCCATAACACACATTCGGCGCACGTGGTCGCGCGATAACACAACTCTTTACAACAAAAACAAGCCGTGTGGGCGTCCAATGGGGACAAAACCTGCCCGCACGTACGACAAGGAATAGTAGTCGGAACCTCAGACATACTAATGCAATAAGAAAATTCCGAAATAACAAACACAAGTCACACTTGATAAAGGATATAACCAGCGAAACAACAACAACAGCCGTTGTAATTGAATCAAAACACTTCTACTAGATGTGTACTGTCGAGAGCAAACAGGAGAAAGAGGATTGGAATGAGTCTTGCAGTGCCTTTTATAGTGGCCACGCTGGGATGAGTGGGAGAGCTCTCCTAGGGGCGGACAACTCTCTCCTAGGGGAGTTAACTTTTAGTTTTACTTCCGTTTTCTACGTTTGAATTGTGCAGCTTAATGGAGATTAAGGCATTGAAATTCAAGCAGGTTTAAGATTTAGGAATCAAATTGGTGTTTTCTCGAATGAAGACTGAGCTGATCAGAAATAGATGACAGGATATATCGAAGTTGATATAAAGAATGGACCAGAAGTGAATATCCACTAAATATTTGTATTATATACTTACGTCATTCTTCTGTATCAACACGGAGAGGTCCTCCCTGAAATGTGACGAGATAGCTTCTATGGTTGCTATTGCCATCCGATCTAGTAAATGGAAAAACACCTTGAGGTATTATGTAAAGGACAATTACTAATTTGGTGAAATCCCACGATTTGTGGTTGATAATTCTTCCATAAACCTTCACTGAATAAACATATCAATCTGTTTAATATTAAAATACAAAGTACACTACTGAGGACAAAACGAAATGATGCCTGCTGTTCTCAGTTACCACGCTATTTCCTGACTGTGTAATTTACAGAACTCTTCAAAAGTCACTTTCCCAGATACAGGATTGGAACAGCGACGATTTTCAGGCTTTATATTGACTATGTCAGCTATATTATTGGACACTGGATCAAGTGGAATCAGTCTATTAACAAGGCTCCTGTCCTACACAAATTGAGGGAACTTCTTACATTTTATAGCATCAGCTGTCAACCCTTCGTCTGCGTTAATGCTGGCCAGTATATCTTTTGAGGCGAACAGTTCAGCTATGGCAGAAGAATACTTGTTCATTGATGACAGAAGCTCTCTGTCTGCATCCTTTCCGGTCAGTACTGTAAAGTCCTGTAAAAACTAAAAGAGAAATATTCGTTGGAATGAGTATATGGAAACAAAACCAATTCATTGATGGACCAAGAAAAAGTAAGTATTGGATCGAAGTGGGCGATGTTTTATCGATTGTAAGTGTCCATCGTGAAATGCACGTTCTTTCTTTCTTTCAGTGCATCTTAGTTGAAGTGATTGCCATTGTGTTTTAAGATTACTTCTATACAATATGCTTCACCTCTCGCGTCAAATATAATACACAGCTGATATTTTATTGTTTTATTACCTGCTCTTCGTCCTTCAGAAATGGATAGGCCTCCAGTGTCTCGGCGATGGTTTTATCCTGTAGAGTTGGCTGTCTGTTTGCAAATGTAACTTTCATTCTCTCAGTAACTTGAGCTTCATCTGGTTTCCTCTTTTGGAATTCCTTTTGTAACCATTTTCTGTTCTGATCAATACTCTTCTCGTCTTCTCCACAAACAACTTGTTCATTCTGTGCCTGTCAGGGAATAGAAGGTGTATAGTTTTACTCCGATTCTTTATTAGACCTGGGAAACCATTTAAACTGCCAAAAGTATTGGAAATTATTAGCAGCAAAATTAATATCACGGATTCACAGAGAATCACATGTCAGTGATTTTTAATTATGGAAGTTTTCAACATATATATTTAAAAAAACATTTTCCTAGTCAATACCTAACGGCATTATCTGGCATATGGTGTTATAACACAAATAAATTCAACTTTGGTAACGCTTGTCCAGGTCAAGGGAAATATATCTGTTGATTATCGCGCGCATGGTTTTGAACGAGGCGCGTGCGCCCTGACCATAGACAGATTTTTTATCGTACAAAGGGAATATAATCAAACTCACCGATACCCGCAGAATCTTCGACGGTGTTGAAGCCTGGTCAACAGACGTTCTTTTTCCCTTTCTGCCAATAATTTCTCGTCTCGCCCGGACCTCTTCCACGCTACCATCTATCTTCCGTTTGGAGTTTTTTAACTTGGTCCTCAACAAGGAAGTCCAGGAGTCCTATAGAATGCAATAAACAACAAGTCATTATAGTCATTAATTATACTCTCTAAAACAACTGTTTTCTAAAAGTACACTGTTTACACCACTGTAACAAAATTACATATCTACACCATTCAACCGGAAGTACACAATTTGTGTAATAA
>JAVTVY010021622.1:0-84151 GCA_036873755.1 Hanleya hanleyi | reverse complement strand
CCCTCGATGATCATGTCTCCGTCCGCCATGCTTTTCCCAAATTGACCCAAATCAACACCATGAAGTACAGTTTGGAGCCACATCTGCAATTTGAAATATCAGAAATGCTTAAAAGTCACAGCTCATAAAATTCGCAATGATCTGCTCTCAAATTTTTAAACAATGTAGTTCGACCCGGAAGTGATTAACTCTGAGGCCATTGGGCATCAGATCACTAATAATTTTGTTACTTGTTATGTATTAGCATAAAAAAATCACAAAAAATTCAGAAAACTAGCGATGCATAAATCCACTCGGCGTGACAATATTCACCTTGTGCAACACTAACTTTGAAATTCTTGACAAGAGTTGACCATGAAAATTTGAAATTCCCGCCACTGACAGCTGATTGGTGCTACCGAATGTCATTCAATTTGTAAACAGGTAGCCTTCTCACCCCTCACTGGTCATGTCTCCATCCACCATGCTTTTCCCAAAGTGGCCCAAATCAACACCAGGAAGTACAGTTTGAAGCCTCATCTGCAAGTTGAAATATCAGATGTATCAGAAATGCTGAAAAATCGCACCTCATAAAATCCATAAATATCTGCTCTCAAATTTCTAAACAAAGTAGGTCGTGGGCACTGACCTGGAAGTGATTAACTCCGGTCTGATGCCATTGGACTCTATTGAAGAGCAGATAACTCTGATTCCTGGTTATCTCTCCTGGTTCATACCGGAAGTGACCTTTGACCCATGCGCACCACAGCTTGTGCCCGGTATTGTGCGCATGCGCAAGTATCAGGTCACTTCTGGTACGAATCAGGGGAGATAACCAGAAACTGTTCAAACAGAGTTATCTCATCCTGGACATTTTACTGTGTTCACTTCAGGCAAAACTGAACTTTGATTGATTGATCATTTGGGAAGAGCATGCACTTACCAGAAACTAACACAAGAGGCACCACCTCTCAACCCCTTAACAGTCCAGACCAAGATATTATTTATGGGTGTAGGAGTTTGGATGCATAGCATATAGATGTTTTTCATGAACCACTAGTTCAACCACTGACCTTATGGAAATTAATATCTAGCTTTACAAGCACTTTTTAGTAAAAGAAATGATTCGGTTTTTCCTCTTTCATCCAGACCAAATATATCCATCTTTTCTCGCAAACCAACGCACTAGTTCAATAAAATATGCATGAAACCAACAATGTTCTTTGAGTTACCGTACTTTCAACAATACTATGCTCTGCAATTAAAATAAAACATCAAACAACTTTTTGACTCAATGCTCAATGCTCCCTGGCCTACCTGCTGGCGAAAGAGAGCGAAACGCAATCCCAAACCAAATATGAGAAGGTGAGTGGTTCAAGCTATTGTCCAGAACGAATTTTGCCACCAGGTGGCGCCAGATCTAGGCAAGTGGGCGAAACGCAATTCCAAGCAACATCACATGGCATAAACTAGAATGATTGAAACTCCGAATAAAGATGTCCGGAAACAAATATAGGATTGTGTCACCAGGTGGTGCCACTTGTTGGCGGAAGTGGTGGAAACGCTTTAATGGACGACGGCTAAATTATGAATGACGGACTAGACGCTTGTAATCTCCGATCTCCACACCCCTGCACAAGCATAGTTTGGGTGGATGTAATATGTAGATTTATGTACATGATGGAAAACGCTTGCAACAGAATAGTTATCTAGAGAATGGTGTATCTCAGTCACGCTTTGATTGTGACTGTTCATATGAGCACCATGAGCATCTTGAAGTACTTGGGTTCATACGGCCCCTAGCCCCAGGTTAAGCGGAATTAGACACAAGTTACGAAACGTAACACCATAGATCTTGCACTCTACGTTCGTATTTTGCTATCAGTATGCGATATGTATCGCCAAATTTGAGAAACTTTGAGTGGAGGCGCTTGGAGGAATAGCTCTGTTTTATAAGTTTCTGCAATGACCAATTGATTCTTCTCGAAGTAAATTACTCAGCAGAAAATCTCACAAGAAAGATTCGCAAAAATTATCCGATAAATTACAATAAGAAGAACAACAACTTGTGTTGCTATGTTACTGGCGTACACTGTAGTCCAGTTCTCCGCGAAAAGTTTATGTCACGCCTAGAATGTATTCTGGTGCAGACTTGATATAATCGCCAGGGTATGATTTTATAATCTGTGATAAGTGTATGCAATACAGAACGCAATAAAGAATCCCGAATAACGTATCTAAAATTTAGTATTAGTTTGCTGTGGTCCTGAGTGCAATATGGCGTCATCTCGATGAAGTTTAGAGGCCAACCTCGTTTCCAGGTCACACACCGACATCTAGAACTTGCCGGCCGTTTGCTCGCTGGCCCTTGGAAGAACGAGCTGAACGACTTTGGGAGTAAAGTACGACGAATCACCGCCGAAGAAAAAAATACACACAAAACTTAATCCCATTTGAAGTTGGTCTAAAGATATTGGTACGACAATACTTTCACTATTTCTCACTTGAAGTATCATGAATTCTACAGTTCAGAAAATCGGCGTGGAGACAGATTAGATGTCGACCGTTGATAATGATGATCTACGTTGAGACAATTGTAGATTTCATTATACACGACCGAGTCATCGAGGCGTCATAGAGAGGTCACGCAACTGTAGTGCACTGGTCAAAATTGACAGACCGCTGTCATAGTACGGAAACTCACCACAAGAAGGCCCATAATAAATACAACATGGTTGGGACGGACAGCGGCGGACCTCTTGGATCACGTGGTTTGGTGATCTTATAAATGTGAAGCCACCTGCCAAGTCTGAAGTTGAGCAGTTCAAATGTTCTCGAGATATCGCGTTCACAACATGCAAAGGAGAAAACGGATGCATGACATACCTAAATTTCAAAGTTTCCAAAAAAGAGAAGAGAAAAATAATCCGATAACCGTGAAGGCTATAACGCTATGTTTTTAATTGAGAAACTTCATGCTTCTCTCGCGAAAGCTACTGATTCTGCTGCAGGCCGTGATAATATTCATTATCAACTTTTGAAACATCTACCCGAATCTTCTCTAGAAATTCTATTAAGCATATTCAACAGACTTTGGATAAAAGAAGACTTTCCGCCGTCATGGCATAATGTCATTATTATACCAGTACCAAAGCCTGGTCGTAACCATACAAAGACCCTGGTAATTATCGTCCAGTCTCACTGACTAGCTGTGTTTGTAAAACAATGGAACGCATGATAAATGATCGCCTTGTTTGGTACCTAGAAACTGAACAGAAATTTACTGATATTCGAGCTGGTTTCCCTAAAAATAGAAGCACTATTGACCATTTTGTCAGATCAACAAGCGGAGTAGCTATAGCAGGTCCTCCGCCAAATAGCCTGTTTGAGAGCGTACAGCATATACGCTTCCAATATCTTCTTAAATGTAACTTGGAAAGTGGATATGTGGAATGAGACGTTTATTTGGAATGTTGATACAATTTGAGGAGGTTTGGGAAGCAGTAATGGGTAGTGTAACACTGGAATGTAAGTCTGTAGTTTTATATGAATTTGTGGATGGTGAGGTTATAAATCGATGGGCGGAACAGATCAAGATATCGCGTTCACAACACAGATGGGTACAATATGGGTGAGTGAAATCCAAGATGGGGAATGGCAGCCATTTTGGATTACATACCTCAGTGAAAATCAATCCCAATGGCCATCTAACTGATATGAAGCACCTTCTCCAGTTTGAAGTCGGTTGGTTGAGTTGTTCTTAAAATATAATGTTCACAAGATGCAGGATGGACGGAATCCAAGATGGTCAATGGCAACCATCTTGAATTAGATACTACCTCAATGAAAATCAAATCCAATGACCGTCTAACTGATGTAAAGCACCTCCTCGAGTTTGAAGTCGATTGGTCGAATTGTTCTCGAGATATCGCGTTCACATGATGCGAGACGGATGGAATCTAATATGGTCAATGGCAGCCATCTTGGATTACGTACCTCAGTGAAAATAGATACCAATGACCATCTAACTGGTGTTAAGAACCCTCCCAGGTTTGAAGTGAATTGGTTTATTGGTTCTCGAGATATCGCGTTCACAAGAAGTGGGACGGATGGAACCCAATATGGTCAATGGCAGCCATCATGGATTACGTACCTCAGTGAAAATCAATTCCAATGGCCATCTAACTGATGTAAAGAACCTTCCCAAGTTTGAAGTCGATTGGTCGAATTTTTCTCGAGGTATCGCTTTCACAAGATGTGAGACGGATGGAAACCAATATGGTCAATGGCAGCCATCTTGGGCTACGTACTTCAGTGAAAATCAATACCAGTGGCCGTCTAACTGATGTGAAGCACCTTCTCAAGTTTGACCTTGATTGGTTGAACTGTTCTCGAGACATCGCGTTAACAAGATGTGAGATGGGCAGAATCCGACATGGTCAATGACAGCCATCTTGGATTACGTACCTCAGTGAAAGTGAATACCATTGGCCGTCTAACTGATGTGAAAAACCTTTTGTTTGAAGTCGATTGGTCGATTTGTTCGAGATATCGCGTTTACAAGATGTGGG
This sequence comes from Hanleya hanleyi, assembly GCA_036873755.1. Lineage (NCBI taxonomy): Eukaryota > Metazoa > Mollusca > Polyplacophora > Lepidopleurida > Hanleyidae > Hanleya > Hanleya hanleyi. The sequence continues at coordinate 79,601 of JAVTVY010021622.1, read as the reverse complement.
ACGGATGGAATCCAATATGGTCAGTGGCAGCCAGCTTGGATTACGTAACTCAGTGAAAATCAATACCAATGGCCGTCCAACTGATGTGAAGCAACTTCTCAAGTTTGAAGTCGATTGGTCAAATAGTTCTCAAGATATCGCGTTCACAAGATGTGGGACGGACTGACGGTGGGACGGACGGAGGGACGGAGGGATGGAAAGACGGACGGCTAGCATTTCCAAGTCCTTCCACCACTTCGTGGCGGAGAACACGAATGCTTTCGCCAAGAATGAACATGTAGTTTCCATCTTTTTGGTTTAGAGAAAGCCTATGATACTACATGGAAATACGGAATTCTAAAAGACCTTCGTACTATGGGATTAAACTGCCGTTTACCAATTTTCATATCCAACTTTTGAATGATAGACCAAGTTCCAAGTTCGGCTAGGTACAGCCATGTCTGATCTTTTCGAGCAGGGTTTCCCACAGGGCAGTATTTTGTCTACTACTCTGTTCAGTATCAAGATCAACAGCTTGGCGGCAGTTTTGAATAAATCAATTGATGGTTCAGTATACCTAGACGATTTCAACATTTCGTGCAGTGGAAAAAAGTATACACAATATTGAGAGAACATTACAACTTTGTCTAAATAGAATTCAAAAGTCCAGAAAATGACTTCAAATTCTCCAGAGCTTATAGAAATCGTATACACTTTTGCAGAAAGTATTTCCAGCACAAAGATTCAGTACTTACATTAGATCTAACAGAGATCAAAGTGGTAAAAGAGTCAAAATTCATAGGAATATTGTTTGACCACCGATTAACGTTCTTATCGTATATAAATTGGTCGAAAGCTAAGTGCACGAAAGCTCTTGATTTGTTGAAGGTAGTCGCCAACTATAAGTGGGGAGGAGATCAGTAAACACTTCTCCATTTATATCGATCACTTGTTCCTCCCAAACTTGATTATGGTTTACAACGGTGCAAGCAATTCAAACTTGGCAAAGCTAGATCCTATTCTCCACCAGGGATTAAGACTTTGCATTGGAGCGTTTAGAAGATCCCTGAAGAAAGCTTGTATGTCGAAGCAGATGGATTTCCTTTAGAACTATTAAATTATCGCAGCAATATATCACAAAATTGCTACCAAATCACTCAAATCCTGCATATAACTGTTTTCAATCCTCAGTTCGTAAGATCTCTATTTAAAGAAACCCTCCATTAGTCCACCTCTTGGAATTCGCATGAAACCACACATTGTAGCAGCTGGTATTCAGCTTAGTCAAGTTTTACCCCACAAGCTCTTACCAATTCCACCATGGCAGTTAGCTCAACCAGAAGTAGATATTACACTAACGAAATATAAATAGGCCAACACTAGCCAGCTCTTGTATACACAAGAATTTGGTCTGCTGAGAGCAAAATACAGATGACATCAGCCTATTTATACAGATGGTTCTAAAGATGGTGAGAGAGTAGCATGTGCTATTATCTTTTCAAAAATTAAACCTGTCGACTACCAGGAAAAAGTTCGATATTCACTTCAGAAGCAAAACTATATTGTTGGATTAGGAGGGTATTGTGTTCACTAACATGACTAAAAGTTAACGAGAGATCCTGAAGGATCTTGGCGTCCACCATTGCCCGATAATGGTAAGCTAATGACAAGAGGATCTTTTTGTCCGTTGTTACTAAGAACAAACGACTGATTTGTAATTTTGTTTGCATAATTTCGAATTTGAGTGAAAAAGATCGAAAACGGGACACTGTAAAAAACCAACATATTTTCTTTATTACTTCCAGGAATTTCAAGATTTCTAGAAACTGTACTTCATGTCGGTTGTTAGAGTACAAGTGAAATGAGTAAAGTTAGTCTGAACGTGAATATCCGGGGGATCCTTGGTCTTCGTTTTGTAGTATTTTCTTTTTTGCACGTGTCATCATCGGGTACTGGAAGCGAAGACAAATCTCTGAAACTTTCGCATGAGCTATGAAACATACGTACCTAAGATTTTATAATTAGGAACGAATGCTAATTCCGTTCTGTTTACTGGGCTAGTTTGAGAAATCTTATTTAAAATACCATGCTCGCTTAAGATGATACACAACTTAATACTGAAGGGATCCGGTCTGTGCAGTAATGTTAAAACTTTGAAAGTATCTAAATCCTGATTATCTCTCTTGGATCGAAACACGCAGTAGTTTACAGTTGTTGAGTTGTGACGTTGCGTCACAAGAGTGACATCCCTTCGTGTAGCCGACCCGTCGGCAGAGGAAACGGTGGGGCAGTACACTTGCAACGGCATGGACTAAAGTAAACTGATTTAAAATTTGAAGAAATACATTTCAATTCAGAATGATTTAAACTCCTTGATATAGAAGGTGAAGGTATGGATATTCTCTATACTCAATATATATAATACGTCCCACCGTTTGATCCGCCGACTCTTGTGATGCAACGTCATAACTTGGGAATACCTTATTAATTTGAAGTGTAACTTGGATTTTCGAATCGGACCCGAAAAACGTATCTTGCTTAACTAGGCCCAATGTGGGACCTGTGTACCAAATTTCAGAAAGACCCATGATGTAGTTCCTGGGAATTTACGATAACAATGCTTCAAGGGGAAATTCAAGACGGCCACCTGGTGGCCATATTGGATTTTGAAATCCGACCAAAAAGGTATCTTGCACAACTTGACCATAAGGGGAACCTGTGTACCAAATTTGACAAAGATCCATTTCAGTTCCTGAAAATTCTTGATAAAAAAATTTCATGGGGAAATTCAAGACTCGGCCATATTGGATTTTTTTCTGCTACATGAACAGGTACAATAAAAGCGTGCCTGAGATGCAACACATATCTCGAATCTTTAGATTGTTGGTATGTGCTTTAGAATAGGTTAACCCGAAGACTATACTGTGAAGTCATGTGGCTCTGTCAGTATGTCGACACCTCTTCCCACTTCCCTTATATGTGTTGTAATAGCTGTAACCAATATACACTCAAAGGTCGCTTCTGTCAATTCAAGGAAAGGTACAGACCTTCATGATACTGATCGATTTGACTAGTGAAGATGATGAAGATACATGAATACTGACCGAGATTATGTTTCTTCTTCGCCTGTTTCTCATTTACCACAAGGGCATCTCCATGCTGTACCGCCATCTTCTGAATGCTGTGTTCGATGACACTCTTCCTTGACTTGGCAACACGGTGCTGCTGGTATTGACACTGTGGATGGGAGTCCCATATCCAATACCCTATAAAAGATTGAGTATGTTAGGCAACAGGGCATTCCTTTCCTCTCAGGTTATGTCACGGTAATCCCTCTAATAATTCAATCACAGCTAGGGAGTGAACTACCCCACCATAAAATCTGGAGATGATCAAATTTATTAGTACAGAAAGTTGAAAACATGGTTCAAAATCATGCAGATAATCCATTATTTCTTTTCTATTTCAATGATTTTAGAGGCTGATAAAATTTAACACCGCTTGAATGTTGTTCCCAAGAGTGATTGGGGTCTGATAGGGACTGATAGTGGTTAAACTGGTTGATAAACACACAAACAGGCCCACCTCAGAATTAATCAATATACGATTCAAGTTTGCCATTACCTTGAGGTATACCTGGAATTTGATTCCACAGCCTATACTGGATATTATGATATCCTGTGCATGGCTCTCCTTTGTTTTCTCAATTGTAGTATGCTTTGTTATGTTGTGTGGATACAAAACTGTGTGTCCCAGGACAGCAATATTGTGTGAACATGTTTACACTGACCTCATTCAGCATTGAGTATGTGGATAATTTTCCAGCAAGTGCTAGAGTGATCAGGCAAGCCTTGGGTTTGTTGTGTACTGCTTCAAAAATGACACCATTCTCTGGAAGTTTGTCCGTGTGTATATACAAGGAGTGTTGGCACAGCCAGAGACATTGATTCAGATTGTGATCTGACAGTCATATAAACAGTGTGTTTTCCTGCCTGTGAGTTGAACTGTATAAACAAGTGACTATCTGTAATATATTGAGAGAGATTGACTTTAGTCATTGAGTGAGATCTGGCCTTAACTGATGAAGGAACATTTTGGACTGTCGTCAAACGTTTTAACGTGAAAAGAACAGAATTAATCCACAAGAAAAATGACAAGTTCTAATATGGGAATTATGGAAAAAAAGAGGGAAGGTGGAACATTTGGCCATAAGTTCGACCAAAAAGCTAGTGCTAGCCCTACGGATAGAAAAGGCCAAGGTGACAGGGTAGGTTCTGGGTTAGAAGAGAATAAAGTGGAGTCTTGTAAAACCTTTTCCAAGACATAGTATGCACTCACATGCCAATACTGTTCGAAGAAAGGTCAGCAACATGCGGATTGTTGAGAACTACATAATGACAGAAAGAGAAATAACTGATCGTTTTCGTCAAAATGAGAGTTCTCCCAAAGGCCTCAAACTCAATAACTGGTCAAGCCTGTACACAAAGTACCTGGTGAGGCAGATCTTAGTGGAAATCAGATACCGGTATCGGAGGGATACAATAGTTTCTTTCCTCTGCGAGGAGCGTTGTCAGTTAATCTGAAGGAAAATGCAACCATGTAGTTATCTTGAGAGATATTGGGGTGGCACAGTCTATGATGCTATCTGATGTGATGACTCTGTCTAGTAGAGATAGTTTTGTGAACGACAGTGGGTGGATTCAGGATCTTGATGAGAATTATATTCCTGTTCTTATTTTTACCGTATTAACCGGAAGAGTGACTTGGTCACTGGTATAGTGACAGCGGAGATTGTTGAGAATTCCCATTGAGGATGTGACCTTTTTGCTAAGAAATGACTTAGCAGGGGACAAAGTGATTATTTCTCCTATCATATCAGATAAATCCAAGGTTAACTTTGATGCTGAAGATTTGATGGATGAGTTTCCAGAAATATTTCCTGCATGTGTAGTAACTAGGTCACAGTTTAACAGTCCGAGAACGTTGGGAGTTGGTGTTTGGTTATCAGATACCTTTTTGGGAAATCTGTATAATAATAACGAGAGTGGTAATTCACAAATTCATGACTGGTTAAAGAACAGCAAGCTGATCTTGTAATGAGTTATCAAGAGACCACATGTCGGAAAATGAAGAGAAGCCAATTAACCTAAAAACCCAGCTATTGATAGATGTTCAATTATACACCAGATTGTTGTACCCCTGGACTATCGGAACGAGGTCTTATGGGTGGTTCAAGAGATCATTTGGGCATAAGAAAAAACATAGGCTAATGGGCTCCAATACTCCTCGGCTATCAATTATTGCCTACACTCAGCAATCACCATGCATTGCATAACATCTATTTTTAGAACTTTGACAACATTATGTAGGTTAACAAAAATGTGATCTTCTAGGCTTGACTCTAGTCTCTCGTTTTAATAATACATAGGAAGTTGCGCCAGGTTCGCTTTTGCCAAGATCTTAATTGATAGAGACAAATTTGCATTGAGGTTCTGGTAGAGCATGACGAAATGCTTAGCTCTGAATATATATGAGTCATATAGGACCGGGTCAGTCAAGTGAAACAGGCTCCTAGTCCATCACCAGTTGCATATGTAATATGAATTTAAAGACCCTAGCTTTAATCCTTCAATAAATATAGCAAATACTAGAATTTGACCTTGATAAAATAGGCCAAGGTCAGTCATCTTCTGCACACCTCTGGATCATCGCCAGATGTAAACAGAGTATTAATTTGGAAAGCCTAGCTATATTTCCTCACGCTATATCATAATAAACATTATATGACCTTGAAAAAAATAGGTCAAGGTCAGCCAAGTGGGATAGGTTTCTAGTCAATCACCAGTTGCATATGTAATATGAATTTGGAGACCCGAGCCTTAATCCTTCAAAAAATATGGAAAATACTAGAATTCGACCTTGATAAAATAGGTAAAGGTCGGTCATTTTAAATAGGCTTCTGACCCTTCATCAAGCCCTTCATGCGTGGTATGAATTTACAATGCCTGGCTATAATCCTTCTTGAGATATCGTGTCCACAGACGAACAGACAGGCGACGCTGATGACAATACCCTTCGGGCAAAATAAAATTTGCCCGAGGGATAAAAATCAGGCTAGCGTTATGCAACATTTTTTCTGGTTCAAACTGCACAAAGATGTTTAGAATTATCGTAAGACCTGTCATGCATGTCAAATAGCATTGGAATGTTAACAATATATAATTACAAGCGTCAGGTCCGTCATTCATAATTCAGCCGTCGATCATTACAGAATATCCGCGTCCATAATCCAAATACCTATTCCATATTTCATATAACAGTATTAGCACCTATAGTATTTTTCTTATAATTAGTCGCGGGTTTGAGGGCTTCTGTAAAATCAGCCGTATGGTTAAAATCAATTTCCTTTTTTAGAACGTATGACAAAGTTATATCTATAGAATGTCATACCACTCTCCGTGATAACTGCTACAAAACTTGAGTTTTAGAGCTTTTTTGTACTACCCGGGTTAAATGCCATAAGGGTTGTTCACGTGAATCTTCACCAATACATGGTATGTCGTCATAATCTATTCCTTTTTCTCTGGCCAAAGGGCAATAGGCGGGGTGAGCTATTCAGTTCTATATATGCGAAAGTGTCCTCAATCGATGTTACCTTCACAAGGACAGGGGCAATGCCTCCATGAGTGACTACATGAATTAAAATGACAACTTCACATGATCTTTATTTCAATGACAGTGTAATCTATGGATGGCCGTATGACCTATATTTACATTTTTATAGCAAATATCCCATTATTGATCCAGTCGATTAGAGTCGGACATCATCAACGGTATTGTAAGTGTATAGTTTAATTTGATTGCTCTCTCGTTAATTACATTTGTAAACCTACGATGCATCGAAAGGGCGACATCGTGTTTTGCAAGACGACGTCACCCTTTGCGTTGTCGCTCACGCTTTTGATGAGGTAATGCGGGGCACACTTTTGGTCCAACTAGATCACCATACTATTGAAGTGATACGGTTATGCTGTGTCTGAGAGGCGTCCAAATCTTTGAGGTGTCGAGGACATTTGCATAACATAGCGGCTGTACTGGTCCTCCCGTATTCTCGAATCTTTCGTTCTTTGTCAACGACAATAGTTTAATCTCATGTCTTCATAACCAAACGACAAACAGAGCAACCCTTGAACGACATCTCGCCCCGCCTATTGCCCTTTGGCCAGAGAAAAAGGAATAGATTATGACGACATACCATGTATTGGTGAAGATTCACGTGAACAATTCTTATGGCATTTAACCCGGGTAGTACAAAAAAGCTCTAAAACTCAAGTTTTGTAGCAGTTATCACGGAGAGTGGTATGACATTCTATAGATATAACTTTGTTATATACGTTCTAAAAAAGGAAATTGATTTTAACCATACGGCTGATTTTACAGAAGCCCTCAAACCCGCGACTAATTATAAGAAAAATACTATAATTCAAAAAGACATAAAAATAGGCTAGTTTCCAGCAAGAGAGAAGCGGTCAACAGTTTTCAATGATGCCGGCAAGACCTCATGATGTTAAAAAAATATCGAATCTGTATTGCTGATTAGTATTCTTAATCCATAATATTCGTTAACACATTAATACCAATTCCGGTATATAATGAACCATCCAGTAAAGTTTGGTAGATTGGGTCGGTCTACTATCTAGTATAAATAAAAATATTTAAAGACGATCATTGATGTGACCACTAGATTTCCTGGGACAGTTCCTTTGAAAACAATAACCACAAAGGCAGTAGTGGAAGTAGCTTCGTTTTTCACTTGATATGGCCTCTCTAAAGAGATTCAATCTGACCAGGGGTCATTTCTTTTGTCTGACCTTTTCCAGGAAGTCATGTATGATTTAGGCATAAGACAACTATAATCTACAGCCTATCATCCACAGTCACACAGCTCTTTATTAGAAGGACATCACCAGACTATGAAGAACATGCTGAAATATTATGTTCTTGAGTACCCTGACAGTTGGGACAAATATACGAGTTGTCGAACAGGTACAATAAAAGCGTACCTGAGATACAACACATATCACGAATCGTTAGATTCTTGTTATGTGCTTTAAAATAGGTTAACCGAAAGACTATACCATGAAGTCATGTGGCTCTGTCAGTATGTCGGCACCTCTTCCCACTTCCATTATATGTGTTGTAAAGGTATATCATTTGATACATTCGCTACAAGGGACATGCCCAAATGATTAACATTAGCCCATTTGAGTTAGTCTATGGACATGAGGTCAGAAATCCATTAAAGACGATAAAAGAGATGTTTCTTAGTGAAACGACTAACCTCTTCGACTATGTATCCACCTTCACAGAAAGACTCTCAAAGGCAGAAGACAGAACAAACCAAGACATATGACAGAACAGCAATGATCCCTGTGGTCCCAATGCCAATGCATATGTGACCAGAATCCTCTCTGATCTGACCACGCAGAGAAAGTGGGTGAGTGCCTGAGAGAAGCCAACAAGAAGTTGCTTTCTCGAAACCGTCGTAGCTGATTTATGTATTTCACAGAGTCAAATATTTCAGAAAGAATTAAAGTATATATAACACTGACCATTCCTTCCAATTGTGAGTAACTGCCTATCAGTGACCCCGGGAAGGTAACTTCGTTCTTCAGCTTCTATACACAAACATGAGTGTTCCCTGTCTGATCTTACAAAAATGGTTCCCTGTTGATCGTCTATGGGAGACCACTCCACTCTAATATAAACTGGCCACCTGCCTATTCACAAGCACAATTTTCTTCATCAGAAAGGAAGAGATATTGAATACAGCAAAACAATGGTAATCCCAATCACCAAACGAGAGATACTGAAGGATCTTGACGCCCACCATTGTCCGATAATTGTAAGCTAATGACAACAGGACCTTTCTGTCCATTGTTACTAAGAACAAATGATTGATTTGTAATTTTGTATGCAGAATTTCGAATTTGAGGTAAAAAGATCGAAAAACAGACACTGGAAAACACCAAGATATTATCTTTATGAGTTTCAGCAGTTTCAATATTTCTAGAATCTGCACTTGACGTCGGTTGTCATAGTACAAGTGAAATGAGCAAAGTTTGTCTGAAATTGGACGTTCGGAGGATGTTTCGTCTTTGTTTTGCAGTATTTTTATTTTATTTTTTGCACGTGTCATCATTTGAGTACTGGAAGCGAAGACAAATCTCTTCGACATTTTGGCATGAGCTATGAAATATACTTAAGATTTTATAATTAGGAACGAATGCTCATTCTGTTCTGTTTACTGGGCTAGTGTGAGATATCTCTTTTAAGATACCATGCTCGAAAATACTAAGATGGTACAAAACTTAATGCTGAATGGATCCGGTCCGAGCAGTAATGTTGAAACTTTGAAAGTGTCGGAATCATGATTATCTCCCTTGGATCGAAACACGCAGTAGTCTGCAGTTGTCGAGTTGTGACGTTGTGTCACAAGAGTGACGTCCCTTCATGTAGCCGACCCGTCGGCAGACGAAACGGTGAGGCAGTTCACTTGCAACGGCATGGACTAAAGTAAACTTTTTTATAATTTGAAGAAATACATTTTAATTCAGAATCATTTGAACTCCTTGATGTAGAAGGTGAAGGTACGTATATTCTCTACATTCAATATATAGAATATGCCCCACTGTTTGATCTGCCGATTCTTGTGATTCAACGTCACAACTCTGGAATACCATATTAAATTGAAGCGTAACTTGAATTTTCGAATCGAACCAAAAAAGGTATCTTGCACAACTAGGCCCTATGTGGGACCCGTGGCCCACCGTGTACCAAACTCCAGAAAGATCCATGAAGTAGTTCCTGAGAATTCACGATAATGTTTCAAGGGGAAATTCAAGAGGTCCACCTGGCGGCAATATTGGATTTTCGAATCGGACCCCCAAAAAAAGTATCTTGCACAACTGGACCACAAGGGGGACCTGTGTTCCAAGTTTGAGAAAGACCCATGCAGTACTTCCTGAGAAATGACGATAACAAAATTACATAATGAAATCCCAGATGGCTGCCTGGTGGCCATATTGGAGTTTCGACTCGAACCAGAAAATGTTGTTAGATGACGGAGCTGGCTCAGATGTGTTTCTGTTGGATACCATTATTTAAAACATATAAGAGTATCTTGCACAACTAGAGCCCAAGGGAAACCTGTGTACCAAATTTGAGAAAGATCCATGAAGTAGTTCCTTAGAAATCGCGATAACAATGTTTCATAGGGAAATTCAAGTTGGCCGCCTTGTGGCCATATTGGATTTTCGAATCGGACCAGGAAAGGTATCTTGCACAACTAGACCCCAAGGAAAACCTGTGTACCAAATTTGAGAAAGATCCATGCAGTAGTTCCTGAGAAATCGCGATAACAATAATTGTTTATGGACGGACTGACGACGGACGGACGGACGACAGAACACGGACAAAAAGTGATTTGAACAGCCCACTATCTGATGGTGGGCTAAAAACGCGATGACAGTATCACCAATAAATGGTGATACGTTAGCGCCATAGCCATATTTCATCACCCCCATTATATTAAATTTTAACTCGAAATTAAAAATAAAAATTTGAAAAAAGTTTGAAGAAAACATTTCTTATGGAATGAAATCCATAACTAATATTCTGAGTTCACCTCAACATCAAATCATTTCAGAATTTATATCTATCCTAACCTGAGGCTAGACAGAGATATATACTCGAATTTTGAATTGATTTTTTTTAGGTTTAGAAGAAATCTTTTAGGTGTTAAAGTTAGGTAGAAAAGTAGTATTTTTGAACCCAAATTGGAGCCTGAACATAAATATATTTCTACTGAACGTGGGATAATGGCCACATCCATGGCCGTTTGCATTGCCTGAACTGGACGTGACTGGATGGTATTATTTCTTCTACTGGATTTGATTGTACTTGAGTTTTTCAGTACTGAACGTGACTGGAAGTAACTCGATATGACTGGACCTTATTGGACGTGGCTGGACGTCACTGGACGGTAAATAGTAGGACCGATTACTTTTGACAATGAAAATCTCCGACCTATCTGTAGTAAGTACATGTATTTCCGACAGGTTTCAACTCTGTCCTCTCATAAAACAAGATAAGGAAACTTCTAAAAATAATGAACACTGCAATACCTGTTTGTAAGACTTCACTTCAGCCCGGTTATCTAGTCGTATGAACTTTTCTTTGAAACAATCGTGTATCGCCACTACAAGACAGTCATTTACGCGCGTCAAACACCAAAATCGTGCCAAAACATATATTAGATAAGGTCGAAACACGGACTTCGAACGCGGACTATCACTGGTCGCGACACTCTACAGGTTATATTGAAATAAACAAATCTTAGTAATCTGAAACTTCAGACATCTTTACTTCAGACTGTTGTTTTAAAAACCTTCTCAATATTGTAAATTTTTGGAACATAAAATCTCGCCTTATAGAAAAAATATTCAAATGAGACTTGCACGGAGATTACATAATATCTCATAAAACTCCATGCTGCCGAACGGACCAAGGTGCAGGATGTTGGAGGTATGTGTGTGGCGAGAACGCGTAAAAAGTACATGTCTATCGTCTTGCATAAACTGTACAAATATACAGAGGCGGTCAAAGCGAAGTTTCGGAAGAATCAACTAAAAATTTGAATATTTCGCTCGCTGAAGATAACGCCTTCTCTGGACACCAATGAAGGAGAGTTCGCAAGAAGTGGTCAGAACGCAAAGGTTAAACAAAAAGGAAAATTGGTGTGGAAAAGTTTATACTTTAGAGCAAGGGCGAAGCTAACCGTGCGTATAATAACCATTTAGCACGCCTATGAAAACATTATTTCTATTTCTTTTGCGCTACTCAGTTTGATTATCAACACAGATTACAATGGAAGGTTGAAAACATATTTAAACTCTGACGACCTTTCTCCCCTTTTTTGGAAAAAAGACTCGTCCGATGTTGGGACGAAGCTCCTGTCTCGGTTGGCATCGTGCCAATGTAAGAGGACGAGTTGATGTGGTCTCTCAAATGGGGAGTGATATTGTCAGCTGAGTCAGCTGTTGGGAAGTTATGTGGATTTATGCCTATTTGTGACGCTTTGTTAATCAATTTTTCGTTGGAAACAACAGTTAAACTTGAGAAGGAAATTTCATATTGTAATTTATTGTTTGTTTCATTCGATTGTTACTTGTATGAAAGCAGGCATCCCTGTCCTCATCCGACTTGGGAAATGAAATCTCCTAATGAACACCTGCACTTGACATATGTACATTTCACATAACCGTGGTAAATCGTGTAAAATTGCACGGTTAGCTCTATGTTATTGACACAAGGGTTATAGAATTCGTAATGACGATTGTTTCGATTTTTGTATTTTACTCTTACTCGTGTGATTAGTAATCAGTTGACGCTGAAACACTGTCGATAAGAAGGACAAACTGTCGATAAGAAGGACAAACTGGCGATAAGAAGGACAAACTGGCGATAAGAAGGACAAACTGTCGATAAGAAGGACAAACTGTCGATAAGAAGGACAAACTGTCGATAAGAAGGACAAACTGGCGATAAGAAGGACAAACTTCCAAATATAATAAAAGAAAATGAGTGTGTAAATCCTACGTGGAAGAAAGCTGTTTTAGTTAGTACATCGGTTGAAGCGCAGGAAGTCTTCAATGCTGTAATATCAACGTATGTCAGAGTATTTGGGAAGCAATTCCGGGAAGACGTGAAAGATGAACTGAGGGTTTGTAAAAGAAACAGCTATCGGGAAATAAGTGAACAAAAATGTGATGAGTCCAGATAGCCTGTGACACTTCGATCCAGTGAAAGCATCACTGTTCACAAAAAGTGTATTTTGAAAAAGGATTTCCATGAAATCTGCACAGCATATGGTGTTAATGTGAAGAGAAGTCTTACACAACCTGTCTTGAATAAAACTTGAATGCTGGTTAAGGCATTGGATAAATGCACGAAGCATCGGTAATCAAGCCATGGTTCCAGACAGTTTTAAACGTTTGCCCCAAAAGCAATCCGCATCGTAAGCAAAAGGTAATGAGGGCCAAGGGAAGGGAAAGAGCAAGAGAAAGAACACATCAGACCAATGACGCAAAAATTACGCCACAGTTTATAATGAATACGTAATGAATACGAAGATGGGTTTGAGGACTGGATAAATTGAATGGCTGGGAATAATCTCCAGTGCCCGATGCAATATTTGTACGCCCTGCGAATACAATTCTTACTGACGGGAGTAAACACAACAACTGAATACATTATGGGAAGTATTGAACACGTAGCAGGAGGTTCTAGTTCCATTAGTGAAAAGTTCGTGTAACGGACGGGTGGAAAAACTTCAAATGGAAGAGTGGATTGGTTTCTACTGGTAATTTATTCGATATCAGATTCGCAATAGACGCCATAGCCATGGGAAACCTGTGAAGACAATCAAGACAATCAAGACGCATAAAGCAGTAACCTAATTAAACATTACCTGTTGTATATGAACGGGAAGAACCTTTAAACGAGGCAGAAAAATACTCCAATAATCGTATTTACCAGTTTACGTATTATAGAGTTGGTCCGAGGCGGTCGAATACCCTAATAATCGTTGATACCAGTTTGCGATAAAGCGTTATATATAACATTAGCAAAGACATAGTGAGAATTTATAATCCACACACTACGGTGGCTTGCTAGGGCCATACATTGATCTTTCCAATTTTCTGCCTTCCTCTAATTTTCAAGATTTCACTTTCGTATTTTCTCTCTTTTCTTGTCATCCTCTTAGATTCATTTTCGATTTTTCAAAATTTATCTCTGATTTTTTACATTTTTTATTCATTTTCAAGAAGCTGCAACCATTTCCATACGAAAACGCTAGAAATTCATTTTCAAGATACAAGAACAATTCAAACGATGACATGAAAACTCTGGAAATTAGCGAAAACCTCGAAAATTGCGTGAAACCTCAGAAGTAGCATGTGGATATTATTTTCACCGCGGTGGAAATTACACCGCGGTGGATATTATTTCCTGTGTTTTTTGCTATTTCTGATATTTCACGTGCAAGATCTATGGTGTTACGTTTCGTAACTTGTGTCTAATTCAGATTCTCAATAGACAGGACTCCATTCCGAGAAATGCGACCGCAGTGAGGTGGCCTGGTGGTTAGAGTGTCCGCCTCACAATCGGAGTGATCTTTGGATCGATCCAGTACGATTCATACCACTGGCTTGTTGCGTTCTCGCTTGCCTCTCAACAATAAGCGGATAGATCAAGAACTGGTTCACCAGGTGTAAGGATAATGTGACTGGGTGGAGTAAAATATGTGCCTACGGCATGGTGCTTCGGTGAGGTAGCACCATAAAATGGCGGCATGGAGACCGCTCTGTAATAAGCAGACAACAACGTGATATATGACTGATATCGACTGACACATACACCTCATATATACCGAATCTAAGTTACACATACAACACATATATACCGACACTAACTTATAAACTACAAGCGTCTGGTCCGTCATTCATAATCCAGCCGTCGTCCATTAAAGAATATCCGCGTCCATAATCCAAGGACTTATTCCATATAACAGTATTTGCAAATTACACCCGTATATATCGACACTTACTTATACATACACCCCACATATACCGACACTAACTTACACATACACCCCATGTATACCGACACTAACTTACACATACACCCCATGTATACCGACACTAACTTACACATACACCCCATGTATACCGACACTAACTTATACATACACCCCATGTATACCGACACTAACTTACACATACACCCCATGTATACCGACACTAACTTACACATACACCCCATGTATACCGACACTAGCTTACACATACACCCCATGTATACCGACACTAACTTACACATACACCCCATGTATACCGACACTAACTTACACATACACCCCATGTATACCGACACTAACTTACACATACACCCCATGTATACCGACACTAACTTACACATACACCCCATGTATACCGACACTAGCTTACACATACACCCCATGTATACCGACACTAACTTACACATACATCCCTTATATACCGTCACTAACTTATACATACACCCCATGTATACCGACACTAACTTACACATACACCCCATGTATACCGACACTAGCTTACACATACACCCCATGTATACCGACACTAACTTACACATACACCCCATGTATACCGACACTAACTTACACATACACCCCATGTATACCGACACTAACTTACACATACATCCCTTATATACCGTCACTAACTTATACATACACCCATATATACCGACACTAACTTACACATACACCCCATGTATACCGACACTAACTTACACATACACTCCATGTATACCGACACTAACTTACACATACACCCCATGTATACCGACACTAACTTACACATACACCCCTTATATACCGTCACTAACTTATACATACACCCATATATACCGACACTAACTGACACATACACCCCATGTATACCGACACTAACTTACACATACACTCCATGTGATACCGACACTAACTTACACATACACCCCATGTATACCGACACTAACTTACACATATACACCCCTTATATACCGTCACTAACTTATACATACACCCCATGTATACCGACACTAACTTACACATACACCCCATGTATACCGACACTAACTTACACAGATGCCACCCCATGTATACCGACACTAACTTACACATACACCCCATGTATACCGACAATTAACTTTACACATACACCCCATGTATACCGACACTAGCTACACATACACCCCATGTATACCGACACTAACTTACACATACACCCCATGTATACCGACACTAACTTACACATACACCCCATGTATACCGACACTAACTTATACATACACCCCATGTATACCGACACTAGCTTACACATACACCCCATGTATACCGACACTAGCTTACACATACACCCCATGTATACCGACACTAACTTACACATACACCCCATGTATACCGACACTAACTTTACACATACAATCTATGTATACCGACACTAACTTAAACATACACCCCATGTATACTGACACTAACTTACACATACACCCCATGTATACTGACACTAACTTATACATAGTCCTATATATACCGACACTAGCTTACACATACACCCCATGTATACCGACACTAACTTACACATACCCCCCATGTATACCGACACTAACTTACACATACACCCCATGTATACCGACACTAACTTACACATACACCCCATGTATACCGACACTAACTTATACATACACCCCATGTATACCGACACTAACTTACACATACACCCCATGTATACCGACACTAACTTACACATACACCCCATGTATACCGACACTAGCTTACACATACACCCCATGTATACCGACACTAACTTACACATACACCCCATGTATACCGACACTAACTTACACATACACCCCATGTATACCGACACTAACTTACACATACATCCCTTATATACCGTCACTAACTTATACATACACCCATATATACCGACACTAACTTACACATACACCCCATGTATACCGACACTAACTTACACATACACTCCATGTATACCGACACTAACTTACACATACACCCCATGTATACCGACACTAACTTACACATACACCCCATGTATACCGACACTAACTTACACATACACCCCATGTATACCGACACTAACTTACACATACACCCCATGTATACCGACACTAACTTACACATACACCCCATGTATACCGACACTAACTTACACATACACCCCATGTATACTGACACTAACTTACACATACAATTTATGTATAATGACACTAACTTACACATACACCCCATGTATACCGACACTAACTTATACATACACCCCATATATACCGACACTAGCTTACACATACACCCCATGTATACCGACACTAGCTTACACATACACCCCATGTATACCGACACTAACTTACACATACACCCCATGTATACCGACACTAACTTACACATACATCCCTTATATACCGTCACTAACTTATACATACACCCATATATACCGACACTAACTTACACATACACCCCATGTATACCGACACTAACTTACACATACACTCCATGTATACCGACACTAACTTACACATACACCCCATGTATACCGACACTAACTTACACATACACCCCATGTATACCGACACTAACTTACACATACACCCCATGTATACCGACACTAACTTACACATACACCCCATATATACCGACACTAACTTACACATACACCCCATGTATACCGACACTAACTTACACATACACCCCATGTATACCGACACTAACTTACACATACACCCCTTATATACCGTCACTAACTTACACATACACCCCATGTATACCGACACTAACTTACACATACACCCCATGTATACCGACACTAACTTACACATACACCCCATGTATACCGACACTAGCTTACACATACACCCCATGTATACCGACACTAACTTACACATACACCCCATGTATACCGACACTAACTTACACATACACCCCATGTATACCGACACTAACTTACACATACACCCCATGTATACCGACACTAACTTACACATACACCCCATGTATACCGACACTAACTTACACATACACCCCATGTATACCGACACTAACTTACACATACACCCCATGTATACCGACACTAACTTACACATACACCCCATGTATACCGACACTAACTTACACATACATCCCTTATATACCGTCACTAACTTATACATACACCCATATATACCGACACTAACTTACACATACACCCCATGTATACCGACACTAACTTACACATACACTCCATGTATACCGACACTAACTTACACATACACCCCATGTATACCGACACTAACTTACACATACACCCCATGTATACCGACACTAACTTACACATACATCCCTTATATACCGTCACTAACTTATACATACACCCATATATACCGACACTAATCTCTACACATACACCCTGTGTATACCGATTACTAACTTACACATACACTCCATGTATACCGACACTAACTTACATACACCCCATGTATACCGACACTCAGTCTTTGCATACATACACCCCATGTATACCGACACTAACTTACACATACACCCCATGTATACCGACACTAACTTACACATACCCCATGTATACCGACACTAACTTACACATACACCCCATATATACCGACACTAACTTACACATACACCCCATGTATACCGACACTAACTTACACATACACCCCATGTATACCGACACTAACTTACACATACACCCCATGTATACCGACACTAACTTACACATACACCCCATGTATACCGACACTAACTTATACATACACCCCATGTATACCGACACTAACTTACACATACACCCCATGTATACCGACACTAGCTTACACATACACCCCATGTATACCGACACTAACTTACACATACACCCCATGTATACCGACACTAACTTACACATACACCCCTTATATACCGTCACTAACTTACACATACACCCCATGTATACCGACACTAACTTACACATACACCCATATATATACCGACACTAACTTACACATACACCCATATATATGCCGTAGTTAACTTACATATACACCCCATATATACCGACACTAACTTACACATACTCCCCATAAATACAGACACTAATTTATACATATACCACATACATACGGACAGTAACTTACAAAGAGCGGAATAAAGTCCATTTGAGGTACTCAACTCCTTTACTCCAAAAACGTTCTTAAATACAGATACATTCATTGTCCGTCATCGCCATCAAATAAATTGTACATCCATGGTTTGAAAAAAAATGTACTTCTTGGAGCATGAGTTGCGTATACGGAGTTTTTCTAGACGGGAACATTTCGACCTCTACTTTCCCGATTTACTGACCAACCGGCCTCATACCACCAGCCCAGAAGCAGAACAAGTGGGCATTTTTAATAGTAAATTATCATGATGAAGATCCCGCAGAGGAAATATAATTAGTATAAATGGATTTTATTAAACTATGTTTCAATCAGTCGCCAATGAGCCTTATTTTCTTTTTTTTTTACCATACCATCATCAATACATCGAATATATTTTTATCAGAAAGTCGCCGAGTTTGAAGTGTTCATCGACTGTTTATTCGTCCTTCCTCATTTTATTCAGCGCCCGTTTGTTCACCAGACCACAAGCCATCCAGTGGGCGGAGGCTGCGTAGCATTGAGATTTAATTCAACATACAAATAAACGAGACGGGGAGTGACTCGGTTGTGGCCTCGTATTTGGTGTTCACACGGGTGTTGTCCACATTTCCAGCATTCAAATCAGTCAGCCCGACCACCACCGAAGGTACCTCCTAAAAGGGTAACGTGAAGCTAGCTAATTTGGGTTCGGCGAAGCACGTGTCCATGGAGGTTCGGATTTCACAGAAGTTGGAGCTGATCCTGCCAGACTCACCTGAAAAAAAATAGCATGAAACAATCGGTTAATTTATACAAGTAAATTGATGAAAGTTCTTTGAAAAAAATAAATGTAAAAACAGAAAAAAATGAAAGAGAGCTCTCAATACACGGAGGTTAAGAATCGTGAACAAAATCTAAAACCAGAACGCACTTACGCTTCCTATTTTTAGTGAAATTAAAGAATTAATCAGTCTGCATGGAGTCATGTGATCTCATTACGAGATGTGATAGACAGACAAATTATTCTTTAAATTATTTTCCTGATTTGATTGGCGTATACAATCCCAAGTAAAATGCACACAGCAACTATGATTTGATATGCTTTGAGAACAAAGTTGAGGAGAAGAAGACAGAAGATTAGTAGTGAGGAGCCAATTGTCACCGAGTAGTTTTGGTTTGTAAATTGTTGTAACTTTACATTTTCTGATAGGTTAAACCTTGCGAAAATCATTTCTTTCATTGGCTTCAGGGAAATTTTTCCTATCTCTTTTCGGCCTGGGTGGGCTTTGATTGTAGAATAAGCTCAAGGTAGGATTTTATCTATATCTTCAGAGCTAATCGATTTCAAGAATCCAAAATTTCTGAATATCTTCCTTATTATAATGCGATCATTTACAGTCTATTTACTTAATGTTAGAAGAAGGGCACTGTGGGTAAATTCAAAATGGCGTTCCTGGAGAATGTACCTAAAACTAGCGTGTTTTGCCTTGCCCCCATTTTTTGCACATTTACTCCCAATCTCCATACAATTATTTTGTTTTTCATACATTATTAGTTAATTTCTGCCCTCTACTAGGTTGGAATTATACCCTTAAACTACCCAGACTAGAGTGGGTTATAACATTTTTTGAGACGGGAAATAGAACAAAAATATAGCAATATATGCTTTTATTGACCAGATTACATCACAAGTCCGGGAGATGGATGACGGCATCGATGGGATGGTCGGTCAATTTGGTGAGGAAAAACGTAACATTGGTTACGCGCTCCACAATCCATTGGGTGTTGGGGCGTTGACGTTGCGCCCATTCCATGGAATCCAATTGGTCGATTAATGATGGTGAACTACCCAGATGTTACTGCTCGGATAAAAGTACCGGACTTGGTTGTTGTTGTTTTTTTTATGCCGCAGTACATAACCAAATGCCAGATTTAACTTGGAGGCCGTAGTTTGATCGTTAAAGATGGCTTTCACGTAGTTGAAGAGCAGACCTAGGTCGACCAACCGGAAATTATGAAAACATTGCCGTATATGGGACAAATGGCGCCGGTAGGTGTCACTCATTCCACTGGTATCCGGCACAACATCAGAAGGGGTATCTACCGGATCCTCGATGGTTGTCAACAACGTTAACAACGAAGCCGCCGGTGCCGGATCAGAGGGCAGATAGGGCTGTGTTCCTCTATGGATGTTCCGGGACCCATGGAGCCGCTAGGTGTCGTTACGTCATAAACGATAATGAAAAAATGCAACAGAAAACTTTTGTGCAGCCAAATATTTACAATGAACTATTTATTTACAATTCTAAAATCATATGCAAATTAAGTAACGTTGATACAACAAATAAATGAGAAATATAGTCTTACTGTTTCATGCTATACCGATGTATATTTCACAGTCCGTTTTGACGTGCAAATCTCTACACAGTCCGTGCCGACGCGCAGAAAACGCGTTTCTGTATTTTGATAGTCCAACACCGCTCAGCCGTTTACAGTAAATGTCCAATCTCCGACAGTTCAGTCACGTAGATAACACAGCGCCAAGAGTTAGTTCACATGAATATACAATCCAGCAGTCCGTAATTTCAGACAAAGGTAAGACAGTTTAATGCACCCACAGAAAAGCCGTTTGAATTTCCTCCTGCGATCACTGAACGTCTGGCTATTTATACTCTACGGGGCATTCGAGATCATTCCACAACATACAGCATTGACGTATGATCTGACTCAGTACATTCTACCAAATCACGAAACCTCTCGAATATGCATTACATCATCTGGCCTAGATAATCTTCTAGAAAGATCGAAATGACTAACCACGTAAACAAGTTTAGATAGCTCTATTATTCGAGAAATATCAACAGTGTCTAACAATAACACCGTGACATTATTCAATGTAGGCTTATCTGAAACAGCATCAGAAGGAATGCCTACCGGGTTAAGAGGACGATAGGGCTGTGTGTGTCCATGGATGATCCGATGATGTCGTCATACTTGACTGGGCAGTTTGAAAATGCGACCGCATTCCTCGCATGGATGATTGCGTGCCCCATGCACTGTCCGTTCGTGGCGGCGTAGATTTCCCAGGACATTGAATAGTTTCTTACAGCTCGTATAGGCATACTCGCTTTTGTTGTGAATGGGCGACACGTGGTGTCGTAAATCGTTCATGTTTGTAAATGCCAAGGTTGCCAGGGTAGTATCCACTGAGCGATGGTTTTCGATGCAGTTAGTGTGATATTTGTCAGTTTCCGAGATATTTGCCAGCTTCCGAGTTTTCCGAGGCATTATTCACTGTCCGGAAATTGCCGAAGTATTGTTCGCTGATTGTCAGGGTATTATCCACTGTCCGAGGATTTCCGATGTAGCAGAAAAATTGAAATTTGGTTCAGATGAAATTGACACTGACAACTTTCTATCCCTCTGCAAGAAAAGGTCACTTCATCGATGCGATATGTCGTTGCATCAGTGCCAAGCTGAATTGTTTGAATTTGTGCATGGGTGCCAATCGCGGCAATTTATGACGCTTCTTAAGGTTTATCACATGAAACTTCATGAAGACTGCTGGACCGAACACTTAATCAGATGAAAAAAAACGAAAAAAAACAACACTTGGAATAAGTTGGCACTTTGGACGAAACTGCAATTTAAAATTTATTGGGGTGGGGGACAAAGTGGTCCCGCCACCCACTATACATAGTGGTGGTGCCGGGAGGAAAGGGGGGGGGGGGCTCTGCCACGCCGGACTATATTTGTCTTTTATACACTATAACTCGTACATTCAGCTTAACTATATTTCCGTCACGCACAGTGCACGCTGAATCCTTTACCAGTGAAATACATCGTTATTATATTGCTGTCGTATGGTGAATCAATTAAATGGAAAAAATAGATCATATCAGAATAGATCATTTCTTGATAACTAAAACTCTCGTGTCAGAAGGCTGACACTGTATTTTCTGGCTGCCCTGTGCTTTTATGACAGTGAAGGTTATTTTCATTTTCGCAGAGAGTGTCACATTGTCTCCCCGGGCAATATTTTTATACATCTGTTCAGTTTTACGCTTAGTTCACTTCGCCGTCACTTCGCCGACTCTTATTCCGTGAACAGGTAAGTATTAATGGTGGTGCAAATGGATCGGGAATGTGCAAACTCAAACCGGGTGAAGAGGACGTTATTCGACTCGTTTGAATGCCTGGGACGGGGAGAGAGTGACGGGGGAGGAGGGCGGAGGGGTGGGGCGGGAAACAGATACAATATGGTTCCGACACACGTTTACTTCACTTTAAGCAGATCGAACTGCGGTAGCTTTGTGTGTTAGCCGTATGGAGTAGAATTAAGGTTTAACGTCGCGTTCAGCAATATTTCAGCTATATAGCGACGATCAAACAAAACTCGAAGAATTTAAGTTAATAACTTACTAATCCAACACATTAAAACATACACACGTTAAAACTTATGCAACAAACCGATTGAGGTACTTAGGGTGCGAACGCACCTCCTTTTGCCTGTTGTGTTTATTCCATATAAAATCCCTTGAATGCTTTCCTTTGTGTATCAGAAGATAGGCCGTTCAGGCTTACATAATTGCATCGCTTTCAAATCAGCAGAAGCTTGGGCTTTCCCCTGGATAAGTTTAGAAACAAAACATTATAGTCTGGGAGTCGAGTTGAAAAAGACCTTATTTTAGAAATTTTCTCCCCCCACCGGCAAGATAATTTTTATCTATACCAGGGCGGATGTAGACTCCTAAAGAGGTGCAGATTTTTTTTTTGTTGCTGCCGAAATAACACCCTACAAATATTCGTTTTGTTTCACCGGAAAAGGGGTTGGTGACTTTAAACAACCCAGTCACTCTTAGTGATAACCCAAACGGTTTGAACTATAGTACATATTACTCATTAATAATGGCAGTGATATAATATCATGATTTCATGATGTAATCCAATCTTGTGGCTTCATGTTGGGGACCATATTCAAATGTCAACTGAAAAAAAAAACTCGCTTTCAAAAAACGGGGTATATGTATTTGAATTGCTATAGATCTCTTAACACTGATCCCACTTATCTAAAAATCATTATTTATTGTTCAGCGTTACGTAGAGCAGTTTTTCAATACCTAAGGTGGTAGTCGTATTCGAATTCTATGGATGTTGAAAACGACGTTAAATCCTACTCACTCACTCACTCACTCGAATTCTATGGTACAATTGGGGAGTAAATCTCAAATTATGTTATTTGAACAAATAAATCACCCAACTGAAAGGGTATGTGTGAATAAATTGACCTAACTTTCTTATTAATAACCCTAAATGTTTGAAATTTATTATATTGTATTTAGTATATATGCCAGAGTTATATTCGATCAAGATTTGGTTTTGTATCTCAATGTATGACATCATTCAGGGGACGTATCCAAATATCAACTTGAAAAAAACATTCCTTTCCAGAGAAGGTGGTTCGTGTACTTCAGTGGTCGCAATTTCCATATGAAATCTTCCAATCTTTCTTAACATCATATACAGTTCGGCA
This sequence comes from Hanleya hanleyi, assembly GCA_036873755.1. Lineage (NCBI taxonomy): Eukaryota > Metazoa > Mollusca > Polyplacophora > Lepidopleurida > Hanleyidae > Hanleya > Hanleya hanleyi. The sequence continues at coordinate 55,330 of JAVTVY010021622.1, read as the reverse complement.
TTTTGCGTACTGTTCATTATCATCGGAGGTGATTTTGTATCCCAGTGGTATGATGTCACTTGTACGTAATATTCACGTGTCAATTGAACAAAAAATGAACACTCTGAAAGACGGGTGTATATGCATGTTAAATATTGTCGATGTCTAAACTTGATTTCCGACTACTCCGCACTCCTGACAGAATAACGACGTGTTAGCATTTGTTGTTGTTGTTGTTTTCTTCATTTCAACCGTTGACAACAATTAAGGGCCAATACTGACAGAAATAAAATGCACCCTCCCGCAAAGACGATATGGATATAATTACATTTTTATGATAATAGATTCCGTGTGTCTGAACATTAACCAATATTCTGAACTGGTCAGTATGAGTAAACGTAAAAGTGTTCTTGTATCTTAACAGTATGATATCACAGGGCCTGTATTCTATTTACAAATAGAAACAAATATATAGGTAGTATGGTGTTACGGAAGTTTGAATGGTGCCAGGGAATATTCAGTTTTGTTTCAAAATACAAGTGTACCACATCAAAAGATTAATAGCAGGTGGGATCGAGTGAACATGGCTGTCGCCGAGCAGGTAAACTGATTTTTAGGTTGGTGACCTAAAGTACCTTCCCAGACTGTTCACGTGGGTAATGCGTTGAAAATAGCTGTGCTGATCACAGGAAAGCAAAGTGATACGATATAAATCACTCATGTGCGACAGATCTGTGACGTTAGTACAAAGTAGCTTATCTGCTTGAGTTGCCAAATTATAGTAGTTGAAAACCCCCTTTAAACAGCAGTAATAACCGCAAAGCAACTGCTTCTTTAACATATGTATTTTTTCAAAATCTCCCTACAACACATCATACCGGAAACTTCTTGTTATGGTTTATTTTGAACGCATACTTCGTGCAAAAAATCCGGGGTTACACGTCCAAGGCCAGACGTACGGATCACGCTCAATATGGAACGTTTTGCGGAATTCAAATAAACATCCAGCTCTCTACCATCGTTTTAGTTTGGTTTTAGCATGTCCATCTCATATTATCACACTTGACCCCCTCCCCCCCCCCAGCGTAACAGCCTATCCTTAATTTCAACAAAAAAACTTCAAACCAGAAGCATAATTCCCATCATTCATACTTTTCTATGGAATAATCGAGTTATTCGTTTAACTATTTACACGTTCATAACTCGATAATGAGCACCCAATCAGCTACGTTTTTTAACGTATAAGTCTGATGGGTTACAGCCATGCGCAGCCAGCGGATGGTAAACCGTAATTGGGGACAGAAGGTTCAGTATTGTCACTTGAAGAATGGAGTCGGTTTACATCAAGAATCAGTCCAGCATCATTATTAATTAAATTGACATGTTGAGATCAAATGACTTGCCTTTTGCAGATTGCTATCAGATGCAAGCATAATGATCAATATACTTATAACAGCAAGGCTGAATGCACCAAATTTCCCGTTTTAATAGTTTTGGAATACGAATCGAGCACTGATAATCAGAGATAAATTGAACATGACAGGGACAAGATGTCATTCAGAGAAGGAATCGTTTTATTCTTTGAGACATTTATCTAAACCTCGTGAGTGCACAGTTATCAAAATCCAATGTTCCACATCAAAACTCATCATCTTGGGCCAAGTTATGCCTGATCTGTGATCCAATGTCCCTTCTCTAAAGAGTAGATTTGTTCAACTGAAATTTGAATGCAGTCTCAATTACATCATACTGTTGGAAGATAAAAGAAGTACTAACTAAAAAAAAACACTGCTAAGTAATGTTGAGAATTATATTACGATATTCAGACATATTTGGATCAGTAATAAGAAGGATATAGCAACACACTTACATATAACCCTATTTTGGAAAGGAGTATTTTTTTTAAGTTGACATATGGATACGGCCCCCAAGGATGTCATGCTAGGTTGAGATACAAAACGAATCGTGGTTGTATATGGCAATGGCATAAATGCTGAATATAATATAATGAATTTCAGACAGACAGGGCCATTATTGAGAAAGATATGGCAGTTCAATCACACATAAACGTTTTTTTCAAGAGGCAAAATATTTTTCTGATAAAATTTTATTTTAAAACCACGTCCAAATACACCATATGGCTGGGATACTACCACAATCCTAGGAATTAAAAAACTTCGCGAGATAACACGAAACAATATTTTGTCACCTTTACATATATTGGTTCAATAATAGTGGCAATACAAATACACCTACTGCATTTTTTAAACTGGAACAATTGTTTCAGTTGACATTTGGATATGGTCCCCAAGTGACGTTATAAAGTCGGGCTACAGGAACATATCTCGATAACATATAACTCTGCTATTATTAATGATTAGTATATGGTGCAGTTTAGGCAGATCAGACAGATAACAAAAAAGCTACCGTGATTAGAATACACTTACTCCCATTTTCAGCAAAGTGAAATGAATGTCTGTAGTGGGACGCATCCTCCGCAAAAGAAAAAAAAATGCACCACTTCGGAAGTCTACATCCACCCTGGGTAATGGAAAGTCATGGTATATATGAAAATTATCTTGTCGATAGGGTGAACAATTTTATCAAAACCCGATCCTGGGTCCCAGACAATTACGCCAATGTTAATTCATCCAGAAAGATTATTCTTGTTCAAAGACCTTTCAGCACAACGTGGCTTTGATCACGTGACACCAGATTCGCATAACACCCGGGCTCTGTCTCACCCAAGCGGGTGCTCTGTTTCACAGGCTCATTCAGCTTTACCCCTGCCCACAATAGCGGAAGATGATCTTTACAATGTTGCTATGACGTTTTCAAGGAAGACCACGTTCACTCGGATGAGTTTGAATCCGGCCGAACAACTCTTTCGGTTTTATGCATGAACTGGGTCCCAGGAGGATGGTGAGAACATGTATTTGTGATCACGACCTGAGGACAGAACTAGCGAGCATCCCATCCCAACTCACCCCAAATGGCTGCCGTCATGCCAGGTTAGCCATTGGCATAGGCTCTGCCCCCCGCCTCGAAGGAATCGAGCAGATGAAACCTGAATCAGAAACCAAACAGACCTCCTCCCAGGTAACCAAATCACCCCCCCCACCTTGCCCACCCGTAGGAAACGAGCTGGAGTTGTCTGCCCGTTGATCTCGCACAGACAAAATACCCCACGCCCCAGCTAGACCCAGCTATCTCTACCAATTGAGACTCACCAATGTAGATTTTCCTGTGAATTCTTTGGGTCGATATAACAAGTACCGGGTATGCTCACAAATTCTGCCCACATGTGCGTGTTTATACATGCACATCCCCACTGAGCCTGCTAACATTGCTCGTACTAATCATCAGTATTCACAACACGTACCTTAATGCTTCAGTGGAGCATCAGAATTATATACACCTACATCTAATTCATGGAAGTTTTGCACTTGTCAAAATTGAATTGATGTCAGCCTACATGAAGGACTGTGGATGACACGTCACCGTTACCCTACTGTCAAGATTTGACATATTTCTAAAGTGCGGTCATGATATCGAGGTTCAGAATTGTCCATTCCAATGTCAGATAGATGAACACCATCTATTCGGAAGAGGCCATGCATTGTTTACAAGATCATTTCATGCCAGACGCCCCTGCCCAAAGCAATGCACTTGACCATTGCTTTTCTGTTGACCCTTTTCTGGGACTGCACAACTGCTCGGATATCGATGGCTTCATACCAAACAGCCCAGGAAGTAAACAAGACCACATGATGTGGCAACTTGGCAAGAGACTCTTGATCTGATTGAGACCTTCATGAATTGCATGTACTTGTTCAATGCTTCTTTGCCCCACACTGTCATTATCTAAATGCATGACGTGGAAAGTTTTCAACCTCTGCTGTACATTTTGAATCCCGGTAACCACTCCACATTACAGATATTTGCTGACTTGCTAAAGCTAAGTTAAACCCCTATGCCAGTGGATTGTGATCCCAGTAAACACTGGAGCACCCATAAATCCACACTAACTTCCCAGGTTCTGAAGCGATTAACAAACGCCTGACGTCAAATGTACTTGACCTAGATATAAAATTAAACCATTCGGCCAAGGGGAAGTCACTCTGACACAACTTTTCGCCACGAAATAAATTTATAGAGACCTCCTTCCCCTCGCTCCACCCCCGCTACTTTAAGGATAGCTGTCTCCTTAGAGGCAGTTTTTGCACCCCCGTGAAAATTTGTCGTCTGTATCAATAAATATACAAGATAACCAGAATAAACTATATATTTTATGAAAGCGTTCATCGTGAGGATTCCAATTTTATGATTTGTATAACCGACGCTGCTACGGTGTAGAAAATATTCCAATTTTAATAAATTAAAATTTAAACAATAGCGTCCATTTTTCAATTGAAATTTCATGAAAACTGTTGATCTTGTTTCAACTTTGATGGTATACCTTGATAGTATGGCAAGCCGTTTTGGTATTTATTCATTTATTTTTGATATCAAAAATTCTTTTTTTGATATCGAAAATTCTTTTTTTGATATCAAAAATACTATTTTGGATCAAAAATTGTTTTTTTGATATCAAAAATTAACGGTTTATTTTTGATATCAAAAATAGTATTTTTGATATCAAAAATACTATTTTTGATATCAACAATTCTATTTTTGATATCAAAAAAAGAATTTTTGATATCAAAAATAGAATTGTTGATATCGAAAATAGTATTTTTGATATCAACAATTCTATTTTTGATATCAAAAAAAGAATTTTTGATATCAAAAATAGAATTGTTGATATCAAAAATAGTATTTTTGATATCAACAATTATCCGATTAAATACCAAAACGGCGCACATTTATTTTTGATATCAAAAAAAGAATTTTTGATATCAAAAATAAAGGAATAAATACCAAAACGGCTTGCCATATGATAGGAGACAATTCGAACTAGTAAACTTCATCTCATTTTTTTTAATTTTTGCCGGGTTTTGTTTTTACAGCTGTTTTACTAAAATAAATTGAAAAAACGTGCTATTTTACGGTCGTTTGTCTTAGAAGTTGAATAATTAAAAAACTAATCCGAACTTACAAAAAGTGAGATAACATTTACTAGATCACCTTATAAGTAACAAGTATGCCAAATTTCAAAAGCGTAGCATGGATACTTTTCGAGAAATAAACGTTTAAATCTCGGATTTTGTACAAAAATGAAAGGCTAGAAATCGAGCAAAATGTGTCCAGCTATACATCTGATGAATTAATCCAAAGTTTTTGCTTGAATTCTATTATCAAATACATTTTTAATCTGTCTAATGGGACCTACTCGAATTCCTGTTTATTCTGGATAACTAAAACACTAAGTTTTTTTCATCAAGGCAGTTTAAAGTCCAATTTAAACTTTAAAAAACTTGCTAAAACCTGTTCAGCCACACCTGTGTAGATCACTTCACGGCGGGTGTCTGAGTGAAGTGTCACTGTTATAAAAATACGGATGTTTGCATGGTTTTGATCAGAAGGGGGTAGATTAATAGACAATTAGCTTACTATAATACTGCGGAAATGAGTTTTGGTAAGGGAAATTTAACAGACAAAAATATAGTAGCCAAGCCCAAGCTAAGGCAATCTGTTTAATTGTTCCAGTGCCTGGGAAACCAAAATTTTAATCCTAATATTGAAGCACTTCTATTTATAATTTTGATTTCATTTTTTCACCAAAGTTAGAGGAAATAGTGAATATTTGAATGAATGAATAAAAAAAGACCAATTTTGACCCTCTAAGGGGACAGCTATCCTTAAGGCCAAGGGGGATGTGAGACATTTTGACATTTTTTTTGTCAGGTTGAAATTTTCAAAAAGGCACTAAATTATCAAGGGCGCATTATTTCATCCCAGAAAGATAGGAAACACAATTAAACACAAGAAAATATGACTATTTCTTTGAACTAATTCGAAAAATGACTTTGTGGAACAAAATTGATCAAAAATGTAGTGGATTTTTCGAAGTAAAATTTGGAAATTGAAGAAATGTGGTGACGCTGACTAAACGAAAAACAAAGCTAACGAATGCCTGGTAAAGCCCGACTCCCGGTATGTCCAGTACAACAGCTGCGAACCAGTTATATTCAGTGATACCGTGTGGATATAGTCAGCATGCAACTTAGACTGGCATTTTATACATTAAGAGGGATTTATACTCGAAAATCTGATTAATCAAACATTCACATTTTTTGAAGACTTCTTCTGAATGGCTTGCCCACTTGTCGATCCTGACACGAGGAAGATATTGAAAGAAGAATAAATATGAAAAATATAATTTCATATTTTTATTTATTTTGTACGTAATTTTAGTCAGTGGGACTGTCAATCGGGCTTATCCCAGTTTTGTACAAGAACCTCAGACCCAACGTCAGATTGATCTACAAGACAATATAGTACTGGACCACTATGTTCCACAGGCAGTATCTCGAAAAAATGGTGGGGAATGTATGCTGAATTTTCCATATGTTTGAACGGAAAGGCCAGGTTATCTGGTGTGGTGGGTCATTTGTAGCGGCGAATATTAGGGAATATAGTTTTGTCAAGGTGTACTCTGCCAATTTACTACATATTAAGTAAGGCGAATAATTAGTGGTTTGTGACAATAAGAGAAAAACGAAAGTCTGACTTTCTCTATTGTCACATGTTTAAGCGCCTTTTTTGCAGAGAGGCACAGAATCAGAGATAAATGCCTATTTTCATCCAAATTACTGCTTGTCCAGTCCGGATAGAATGTTTTCAAGCCTAAACGTATATATTTTTAGTCTATTGCTGACGCTAGAGCTACTATTTCATAGTCTTCAGCCCAAACCTAATAATGCCTTGCTACTACTATAAAGGAAGTTATTGCGTCAGTATAGTTATTTCCAAGCCTTTTGTCGATAAATTCTGTGCTGTGGAAACGTTTATTTGAGCTTTCCGTTTATTGACTCCACCCCCTCCCCCCTTGTATCTCAGGTAAGCTTTTATTGTACCTGTTCATGTGGCAAATTGGATGGCATGACCACACGGCCCCTAGCACCGGCATAAGCGGTATTAGATACAAATCTAGAGAGCTATGATGGAAATGCTCTGACAACTCGTATACTGGTAATTAGTGAGCTGTGTCGCTGTGACAACTCGTACACTGGGAATTGATGAGCTGTATCGTCGTCAGATGAAAATGGCGGCATTTTACACAATAGACTAGTCTGTAAGGCCCGATGTCAACCCAGCATCAACTTCCCATAAAAATCTGTTGTATCTCAGGTACGCTTTTATTGTACCTGTTCATGTGGCAACTTGGATGACATGACCACACCAGTCATTTGTGGTGGCGAATAATAGGGAATATAGTTTCGTCAAGATGTGCTCTGCCAATTTACTCCATATTAAGTAAGGCGAATAATTAGTGGGTTGTGACCTCTAATCCCGCCCAAGACGGTACAGGAGCTGTGTGGTCATGCCATTCAATATGTCTGCATGAACACCTTCAACAAAAACGTGGCTGGGATATAAATCATCACAGGGATCACTTTTTGTTCTTGTGAAGTTTTTTGGGGAATATTCAGTCAGTATATTTGTCTGTGGAGTCATATGAGTTCTTGTCAGGACTCCGGCATCGTTTTCCATCACACTTTTAATGTTGCGTCTAATGTTTAATGTTTTCTGTATATGGTGAGATTCTGCTGGTGGAGTTTTCGTCCCCAAGGCTTGCTCTCTGCAAAAATCATTTGTGATTTTAGTTTTGCGACTTGCAATTGTATATATGTATAAATATGTGTTCTGAATACGAACTTGCATTAAATAAATACTGCCTTGTTTGATCCGTTTTTGACTATCTGGCGGTCACATAGTTCATAATGTCCCAGCAGATGACTTGATGGGGCTATTACATCATGGCTCGGAAATATTTGTATCTAATGACGTGTGATCACATGAAAATCTACAAAAAAAACGCGTGGTTGGGATACAGATCACCACATGAATCACTTTTGGTTCTTGTAATTTTTTTAGAAATATGCAGTCCGTATATTTGTCAGTGAGGTCATTTGACTTCTTGTCAGTACATCGGCATCGTTTTTCACCACCCTTGTAACGTTGCGTTTAGTTAATATCCTTCTTGCACACGAGGGAATTTCAGAGTGAGAAGTACGTCCGTTAGGACGTGAATACCTCCGCTCTAGATCCAAGAAACCACGTGACCATTCCAGATAATAATTCAGCTGTTTCGTCAACCGGTTTACGTGGTTGGTGAATTAAAATATTAAAAAGACGAAATTTATGTTCTTCAAACCTTCAAAAAGATGCAATTATGCTGACGTACCCAAAATATCAATATGTGGAAATGAAATTGAACACGTCTTCAACTTCAAATTTTCAGGTGTTCATTTCAATGATAGGCTAAATTGGGTAACACACATCGATGAAATACGTAAGAAACTTTCGAGAAATATTGGTGTAATCAATCATATCAAGTCCTGCCTAAATAAAAAATCTTTGTACATTTTGTATTACTCACTGATCTATCCGTACTTATCCTACTGCAACATTGTCTGGGGAAATACGTACCCAACTCATCTTCAGCCACTGAAAATACTCCAAAAAAGAATCATTCGCATAATAGCTTCAACCGATAGACTCGCGCACACTGACCCACTTTTCGTTGAATTGAATATTTTGCCGATCACTGAACTAAATGACCATCTCACTCTGCTGCTTATTCATAAGTTCATTTTCTTTACCACACTTTTGCCTTTATCATTTCGGAACTTCTTCACAAAAATCTCTGACGTTCACTCGTATGTCACACGCCAATCCAATACAAATCTATATAGACCGTTTTATTCATCTGACCTATCATTTCATTCTACGAGGGTCAAAGGACCTCGAATATGGAACAAGATTTAAAAACATTTTCATCCATTTCCATGTTTAAATCATCATCAAAATCGCACCATATCAACAATATTTATCCCCCCAGTGTGCTGCTCTAGTATTATTCATATAGATCAATATCAATACATTAACCAAACATAGTTTGCTGATTGTCCGAGGATACGTGTTTGCTTTTATTTATATATTGTTCTCACCGCTTACATTCATATCAACATTCACCAGCTTTAACTTATATTTTTATATATAATCGAACTGTTTCTACAGGGATAGAACAAGCCCTCTGGGGTTTTATTCCCGCCAACTGCATTTTTACAACTATACATTGTACAATTAATTTATCTTGGTGAATAAATGAAATGAATGAAATGAATTGATAAGTCTATGGGTACAATACAAAATAGCTGATTTCTAAGTTTGAAGTCGATCGGTTCAATATAGTCTGGACAAGATTAAACTGCTGAAAATCCAAGACGGCTGTCTGCCATTTTTGTTTACACGGGTAACTGAAAAACAATCCCAAACGTTCTCTCGCCAATGTCAAGACTTTCTTCAAATTTGAAATCGATTGGCTTAATATTTCACGAGTTATTGGTCGGGCTACAAATGTGTAAAGATTCGAAATTGCAAGATGGTTGATGGCGGCCATCTTGGATTACACACGATCTGAAAAGCAATCCCAACTGTCCTCTCAGCGATATCGAGGCACACTCCAAGTTTGATATCGATCGGTTCTAGAGTTATTGCTCGGACAAGAAATGTGTCACGGAATACGGAAATAGGGAAGAAATGTGTCTAAAAATAAAGACGACTTACCATGTTTGCACGCCATGATGGCTTGAACAAACAGAATTTCAAGCCATAAACTATATTTCTTCGACTGTTCATTGGGATATGTTGACGATCACGTTGATTAAAGCGTAAACATGTCACTGACTTTGTAATTCCTGATCTGTTTGTGGGTACTTTGAAAAGATCAATGCGCCGCCGTTTTGGTTGCTTTGGGTATGATGTGGAGGTGTGTCAGATTTGTAACATTTGTCTCTGCTGGAAATTCAGTCTGCCGAACCAATAGAGACTTTTGTCTGTATCACGTGATACAGCATATACATGTACATGCAGCAGCGCACATTGCGTGAAGTTCCGAAAGTTTTGATGTCCACCATAATATACAAAACCTTAGAGGCAATTGTCTACAATTTCGACTTGAAATCTACACTTCTGCTCATCTGACGTCGCTGAAAATACAAACAGTTGCTAGATTTTTACCTCGTCTTTATTCAAACATTCACTCGCAACCCTGAATTCCATGTCGTTCTCTCGGAAATTAGCGTACAAGGTGAACTCTCTGAATTTGGACAGAGCGATTGCAATAAGGCTAGGAGCTTCGCTCACACCTAAAAAAATTAAAATTCTCCAATTGTCTCTGACTACTATCTGCTTTCTATCTTTTAACAGAAGAATACTGGCACAACAGGCACAAAATGGCGACATCGGAGTATCTTGAAACAAAATGGCGTCAGGCATTTAAATTTCACGATGTGGACAATGACGGGTTCCTCACAAAAAACGACTACGAGAGAACCGCTGACAACATCTCGATGAAAACTAGAGCATCACCAGCTGAAGCAGAGCGCACGAAAGAAGAGTGGGTGAAATGGTTCAGATATTTGCAGCCCGATCCTTCGGTTGAGAAAATTGATGAACAGAGATTTCTCGTTACCTGTGCAGAGATGTACAAAGATGTTGAAAACTACAAAATGCTGATTGCAACGTCAATCAGTGATGTTTTCGACAGAATAGATTTCAACGGCGATGGTTCAATTTCGCCTGGAGAATTTGAGATATTTTACGCAGCTATTGGTATGGAGAACCGAGATGTTATTCAGAGGGTCTTCAGGCACATTGATAAAGATGGCGATGGATTGATTGACAGAGAAGAATTTATCGAAGCTGCTGTCCGTCATTACACCAATCCCGATCCTATTGAAGGATATTCTATCTTCTACGGCACTCCTGGCGAAGATTTCAACTGAGTGGAACCGATTGTCACATGGGGAGGGGGCGTCTAGCTATATTGTATTGTATGGGTCATTATGTCAGGAAACATACGGACACAGACTCTCACAGGAAGGACAGATTCACAACTTCTCCGGAATCTCCGCTGGCAGATATCTCTCGAAGAACATGGACTCCATATTGGACTATTACGAGGTCATGTGACTTCTGACAGTTCGAAAAACTAACAATGACGTCTCTGAGCCTACATAACCCCCCGAACAGACGAGCATGGATAAATTCAACATGGCGGTCATGTGGGATATCAGAACTTTTTTATTCTTCATTTTTCTTCAAATTCCTGCTTCTTTTTGAGACGAAAAATGGACAAAATCTATTTTATTTCACATCAGACTATTGAGTTACAAGAATAAAAAAGTCGAGAATTCTGACCACAAAATCGAAGAAAAAATGCCTGTTTTGAAAATGACGTCACTGTGACGTCATCAAATCGGCTACCTCCTCCCCATGCCCCCCTCTCCAAGTCCTGCACAGGTTCCAAAAAGCTCAGGCCATGCATGATTAAACATGCGTCACTTGCAATGTTATGACTGATTATTTGTGATTTTATATATTCTTGGATCATAACGTTCATGATTGTCACATATTCGACAGAAAGTTTGAACCAATAATGTATAATATGCCGATCGACGGTTTATGCGTCTGCGTTTCTGGTTTGGTTACCCAGAAAATAAACGGGTGGAGAGCCCCGATAATTTGGGATGAAGCCCACTCGGTATAAACAAGACTGACAGCGACGATCGAATTCAGACGCAAAAATATAATGGCAATATATATCAGATGACATGAACCCGCTCGACTGCTAACTGAGGTTTTTTTTAAATTTCCGAGTCCCTCCCTCTTCAGATCATAGCGGGAGTTTTTTCCAATAAATTCGGGACCCTAGAAAAACGGGGTTCCAAGAGAAATCGGGACCCCAAAAAAACCGAGTCCCAAGAAAAATCGGGACTCAAGAAAAACCGGGTCCCTGGAAAAATCGGGTACAGTACCAAGGAAAATCGGGACGTAAGAAAAACTGGGTAGAGTTTTCCCATTACAGCATGGGTAGCTGGTATGTGGTTTCAGTCCAACAGTACATTGAGACATGGGAGTGTAAGTACAGTGATTACACATAGCCTCAACCCTGTGATCTGCACTGAAGTCTTACTCCAAGAATTATAGGGAAGCCATTTGCATGTTCCTGTTGTGGAAGATATTTGAATGAGAGGATTTGTATCCTGTAAACCTCAGGCTTGATGATTGTGTTGCGTTGATGCAAATATTAAGTGGATTACATCACAAGGAAATTATTTCATGCTGCTACAGCTGGTATCTTGAATTTATGTAGAATGAACCATACCTGAGTTCATTTGATCTCAATACTGCCTTAACTTGGTTGATAACGTTATCTACCCTTCGACTATCTCTCTATTCAGCATTTACATTTGAATGTCGACCTCAGGTGAGCGAAGCTACCTGTGATGTACTGTGTGAATTAAGCCAGCAGGAATTGTGTTGTGGTGTACATGTTATGGGCCAGCCCCGATAAAATTACCATACATGGGATACACCTTATGAAATGTGAGGTCTTTAAGACGACAGGGCTTGTGCGCGTGATCTTAAGATGTTGTCTTCATAAAACCTATAAAATAATAGATTCCAAGGCCCGGCTTCTGAGATTTCTCGAAGTCTTGACAACCTCTTTAAATGAGAGAGGATACAACGAAAACGAAGTTCAATGTCTGTTGAATATTACGCCGATTTATTGTAAATTCATTCCACCTAACTTAGGAATGACCGGCATTGATGAATCGATATTTCACATATCATCCAACATTGGAAGATGAAAAATACGAACGAAGATCGTTTATTCATCTCAAAGTATAAACACAAAATGCATAAGGCAGCAAGAATAATAACAAAATGTCAAAGAATAGTCCATTATGAATAGCCAAGGTCAGAAATATCGGTCGAATACCGGAAACAATTTATTCAATTACCGTAGTCCATATTCATTGCGTAAAGTCATAAGGCCATATTTACTATCATTTCTCAATGAAAGTACCCTAGGTATGTGGGACACGTGCCATTCACTGACAAGTGTGGACATGTCAAATTAATGTGCTCAAAACATGGCGCAAATATCAAAACAATTGCTGAAAAATTCATCCATTAGCTTCAAATCCAAAATAGTTTATCAACACATTAGATGTTCATGAAAATGAAAACAAATAACATTTATCTGTGTCAAAATGTCAAAACTCCAACCTACATGCAAGATAATGTCAATCAGAACAAACAGAAGCAAATTATTTCGAAACAGAATTAATATACCAGTTCAGTACAAGAAAAATCATCCCAATTCAGTGCAAGAGAAATCATTATGAAAGAAGCTTATGGTTGACATGGACACAATATGTATTACACTTAACGAAGTTGTCAATACGTGTTAATTGAAACCAATTTGTCATCCAACATCTTAGACTTATATCTGAGGATCCAAACAACAATACAAAAAACAAATAACCAAATATCCAGGCTTCTATGGCATAATCAGGAATTGTGGGGGCACATCAGCCAACACCCACCGGGCTTCCACAGCCTATTCCAAGCATTCATATGCTACAAACACCAGTACCTACATGTACTCAGTGCATACGCGATAATCTTAGTTTCATTTAGCTTGCGTTAAGTGTTTAGCTCACCAGCTACACCAGCTATTATGGAAACTGATGGCGATAAATATCCTAACAAAAAAAAATCATTGTAGATCCACATCACAAGATTCTAATACAAACTTCAAAGGCTAGATTTATCAATCTGCAAATCACTAAATTTATCAGTTGCAAAGGTTCATTCAATCTATCGGTTTTATCATTGATTTATCTGGGCATGCGCATTATCAATAATTAACAAAACGTGCACAATATACGAAAGATGTCAACAGTTCATATAAGGTATTACCATAGCACATATAACATGATTGTTCAATACTTGTTACCAACCTGTTTGGGGATTCAGTTCAAAATGTTCCAAGAAAGTTACAAGAATACAATGTCTTAAAGTTCGTTAGGCAGGATCCAGTTCTATAAATTACACACTGTTCACCACACGCACTATTGTCAATCAGTGGCAGAAAGTTCAGGGAAGTCCAGGCAGAGAATATATCACAACACCGTTATGTTTTCAATCACTATGGCCATTTACAAGGCTCTGTTAAGTAGAACGAATCAAACTGTACCTGTATATACTGTTTCCACGGAATGGACTTGTTCCAGAGGTTTCTGGCACACGCTGTCACCTCACCAAGGAAGAGGAGAAACATGTCGCTGTTATAGGAAGTAACAGTGCTTGGGTCGAAATTTTATCACGAAGATGGACATCACTCACGGCAGTTGTGGACATCAGTTTGGAATTCCATCCAGTCAGAATTACAAGGCAGGGGTTCAGTTGTTTGTAGGATTTGCTATGAACTCAATTGACCATGTATCAATTGCTTGTTATTACATGTATTAAGACTATGCATGTGTATTCAGTTACGGCCAGACTATGTTCTGATGTCTGTAATGGGCCAGATATTTATTTTATGGACCAAATAAAAAAAAAAAAAAAAAAAAAAAAAAAAAAAAAGAATTACAAGGCAGTTCAAGGAGGCGTTGAACAGGGTCGTACATTTCACAATGATCAAAAACAAGAGTACCAAATGTTTTCGTCAGTCACCGTCCCCGTCTGGGTGACTTAATTACCGTCTGCTATAGCTCAGCAGGTGCACAAAGGAAGGTAGGTCATTTACCTGTTCTCTTTACAATTGTCCTTGGCCTGAATATCAGTTCACAAATTGTCCACAGGTTTCGTGATGCCTTGAGCAATTGTCTGGAGCTCTTGCAGTTTTTCTGGCTCAGCCATTTTGTCCAAAAATTAGTACTCTCATTGTTCTCGGTCGATCGTCTAAATCTTTTGTCTCATGATCTTGTAGTTGTACCCAAAAGACAATTGTCTTTATCCGAAAGCAACGCTCGCCATTATGAAATTTGAGGTCTTTAAGACGACAGGGCTTGTGCGCGTGATCTTAAGATGTTGTAACGCTAAGTCGTCTCAAGACACAGGGATGGTCTTCATAAAACCTATACAATAATAGATTCCAAGGTCCGGCTTCTGAGATTTCTCGAAGTCTTGACAACCTCTTTAAATGAGAGAGGATACAACGAAAACGAAGTTCAATGTCTGTTGAATATTAAGAGGAATTATTGTAAATTCATTCCACCTAACTTAGGAATGACCGGCATCATTTGGCAGGCAGACTAGCACAACTTCATCAACATCAGACCATTCTGTACACAGTCATTTTCGGAACTGGAGATAGCAATAACTATTATCGGAGACATGTGCCTCTGTGAGACCTGATGGTTTAGCCATCAGGGAGACCTGGTGTTACTAGTCTTCAGGGAGACCTGGTGTTATTAGTCTGACCATATTTGCCGTTCATTCCGTTATATACAAAGCTAGACGTTACAATGTCAAGTTAACCCGACATGGATGTCCTTACAACTTCGGTACAATTATGACAGACAGATCACAAATCTGTCTCATTACATAATTCATTCATCAAAACCAAGGTTAAATCATTATACTTATATAATCGGTTTCTACGTTATCTGTATAAATCTGAACTTACATAACTAATTCTCACAAATAGTTGTGTTTGCAATAACCGACCTGAAGGGTCATGGAATAGTATTTCGAGAATAGTTTTGTCAAAACACATCACAGATTTATATAAAATTAGTAAATGAAAAGTCAGAATTAATACATTTATATGGTGGTCAAGAATCGACATCTTACATATCTTTTATCCATTTATATGGTGGTCCAGAATCGATATTTCACAACCTGTGGACATTTAAATATATCGACTAGACTACCGGGAATCGCTATCGCTTCAGCGTAAAAATATGCATGCAAAACGTTCATATAAATGATACACTGGCCACTGTAGTGATGGGATGAGTGATTTGCATAATACCAGCTGGAATCGCGAGCTGAAACGAGAGTTTTTCCGAATCTGTCTGAGTTTTCGCTCGCTATCATAGGAAGAATATCCCCAAACTTCCGATAGTAGGCCAGTCAAGGACAGGAAATGTAACTTTCGTTTGTTACAAATGGATATCCATGCTAAATTAGTTCATTATGTGGTAGGGTTTAAGGAGGGGGGATACCACCCGGATTTTAGGAATTGAAGTTCATTTTGGGTCACTTTTGGGGTCAACTAAGGTCAAAATTGGTAAAAGTGGTTCCTAAATTAACTTAGATTGTGATGTTTTTTACCATTGGGTATCCAAGCTAAATTCGTTTTTGTCCCCCGCCGCGGCCGGGAACTTTAAAATGGTTCTTGCTTCTTTGTGTCCGTGGATGTCCGTGTACAAATGTATGTCCGTGCATGGATGTCTGTTTGAATTTTCCACAAGCGATAACTTCCAGACGCTTTGTACGATTCTTCCGAAATTCGGCATATGCACTCCTTGCGACAAGACGCCAGTTGGTATTGCATTTCAGCAATATCTGCCTGAAGGTGGCGCCCCTGGGTCAAAATAGTTCTTGCTTCTCCCGAAATTCGTCATACGCAGACAAGACACCGGCTCAGCCGCTGCTATTGCATTTCAGCAACATCTGCCTGAAGGTGTCGCCACTGGGTCTCGCTTCTTCATGTCCGTTCCTGTCCGTGGATGTCAGTTCAAATACTTTGCAAGCGATAACTTCCAAATGCTTTGTTGGAATCTCCCGAAATTCAGCATACACCTACCTTGCTACAAGACACCAGTTGCTACTGCATTTCAGCAACATCTGCCTGAAGGTGGCGCCACTGAGTTTCGCTTCTTCGTGTCCGTTCCAGTTAAAATGGGTCTAGCTGTCTTTGTGTCCGTGGATGTCTGTTCAAATTCTTCACAGGCGATAACTTCCAAAAGCTTTTGTCGGATTCCTCCAAAATTTGGCATATACACTCCTTGTGACCAGACGTGGGTTGGTATTGCGTTTCAGCAAGATCCACCTGAAGGTGGCGCAACTGGGTCTTGTTCTAATCTTCTGTGCATGTCCGTGGCTTCCGTTCAAATTCTTCACAAGCGATAACTTCCAAATGCTTTGTCTAAATTCTTCAATATTTGGCATATGCATTCCTTGTGACAAGATGTTAATTGGTATTGCGTTTCAGAAAAATCTACCTGTAGGTGGTGCCACTAGGGTTCATTCTTTTGTGCTGCAGGCGATAAATTTGAAAAGCTTTGAAACGTCGCTCGAAATTTGGTTTCCGGGAAATAACTGAGAACTGCTCATCGAATTCTTCTCAAATTAGGCATGCATATACATTGTATCCTGGCCATGAGATGTTGCTTGTGATTGCGTTTATCCATTCTGCTTATAGGTGGCGCCACCTGATGACAAAATCTGAATTTTGTTTTTGGCCAATAACTTGAGAACTGCATGCTCATCGGATTCTTCTCAAATACAGCATGCATGTACCATGCCAGGAGATGTTGCATGGGATTGCCTTTCACTCACTTGCACTTACAGGTGGCGCCACCTGATGGCAAAATTCCAAATTTGTTTCCGGGTAATACCATGACATAAGACGTCGCTTGAGATTGCGTTTCGCCCACTTGCGCCTATAGGTGGTGCCACCTGGTGTTAAAATCAAAATTTGTTTTCAGGCATTAACTTGAGAACTGCTCATCGGAATCTCCTCAAATTTAGCATGCATGTATCATGTCAGAAGATGTTGCGTGGGATTGCCTTTCGCTCACTTGTACTTACAGGTGGCGCCACTTGGTGGCGAAATACCAAATTTGTTTCTGGGTAATTACTTGAGAACCGCTCGTCAGATTCTTCTTAAATTTGGTATGAATATACCATGACAGAAGATATCGCTTGGGATTGCGTTTCGCCCACTTGCGCCTACAGGTAGCATTTTTCTCCAATTAGTCGGATCAATTTATGAAATAAAAACAGTTTAACCCCAACATATTGCAACAAAAGTTTTTTCCACGGTTTTGGGTACTATTGATGGTTAAAAACAGTCTGAGCCCCGGAAAGCTGTTTTTTTCAAGATGGCGTCCAAGATGGCTGACATAACCATACAATGACCATATCTCCCTTGTTATTCATGCAAGAGTCATGATTTTGGTGTCTATACTAAGGTTTTAAGGAACACCTTAAGACTATCAGAATTAACATGGAATGATTGGTTCAGCGAAAAATCCAAAATGGCGTCCAATATGGCTGCCGCGCCAATGAAATGTCTGTATCTCTCCTATTGTTCATGCTAGAGTCATGATTTTGGTGTCTATACCCAGGTTTTAGGGGCCAAGGAACATATTAAAAATATCAGAATTAACATGAAATGATTGGTTCAGCAAAAAATCCAAAATGGCATCCAATATGGCCGCCGCGCCAATGAAATGTCTGTACCTCCCTTATTATTCATGCTAGATTACAAGCGTCTAGTCCGTCATTCATAATCCAGCCGTCGTCCATTAGAGAATATCCGCGTCCATAAAAGTCATGATTTTGGTGTCTATCCATATGTTTAAGGGGCCAAGGAAACCAATAAGAATATCGGAAATAATATGATTTAATTGGATCACATTGAAATCCAAGATGGAGGCCAAGCTGGTCATCTCAGCAATAGAGGGTTTACATATTCACTGATATTCACTGATATGTCGAGACATGTTTGTGGTGTCTATCCCCATTTTCAAGGATAAAAAAAGCTGTTAGAACCATCAGGAATAACATGACGTGGTTTGGTCATTTAGAAATGTAAACATGGCTTCCAAGACACACCTTTGATCATGGATCAATTGGTTTATTTCTGGTCATCTCCCTCGTTTTCCTCTGCTAATGTCTGATTATACGGGTTGTTACATATGTCAAGCTGGCATGGTCCACAAGCTGGAGTACATGGTAGATTGTACCTTCTACAGCTACATCTTTGACTGCTGCAGGCTGTAGTGCATTTGCAGTGAACGATCTTGAGAAGGTTTTCGGGAGCTGCATTCATGTCACTTTCGATTGGAACCAACTGACCACCTTCAAGTTTTCAGCCCCACTCACAAGCGTCTTGTCCCATCCAAACCATTATTTGATAGTATACTCTCATGCTGTGAAATTTTTTGGCAGCTGCAGTTGGAGGTAGGCGTTCAGGCGTGACAAATGGTTGGGAAGATACCACTTTCTTACTGAACGTCCTGTATCGTAATGATGCAAGGGAGTTAGTTGACTTGCCTTCATAGATTATAGCCATTGCTTGACAGCCCTTGCCTGCGATCACAGCTGTAGTCTGTTTTGGTTGAACAAATGTATTTGCACAGGCCTTGAGCGTGGTATCACCTTTAACAAGCTTCTGAAAAACAGTCTTTTTACCAACACCATAAATTCCAGATGTTGAGTCACATCCAGTGTACGCATGTATGAAGAGTAATTGAGAACACAACTCTTCACCCAGAATTGTCTTTAGCTGGTTGATATGGTACGGCGCACTAGCATTTGCTTTGTCTGAACGGAAATACAGGTCTTTATCTGTAGCTTTCGCGTAAAAGACAAGAAGAACCAGAAGATCAGTATCTTCTCCAATCAGTGTTGTGCACGTGGAACGAGTTGCAGGGGACTAAACAGCAGCCATAACGATTTCAACATCAGCATCTCCTGGTGCATTGATCACTTCACAGCCTTTCTCACGAAGTTTTTAACTTATATCAATCATTTTTTGTTTGTTGCAGTTCCTGGAAAGAAGATCCTCTTTCTTTCCAGAAAAGACAGTGTCCTGGGTGAAACCAACAACTGGATGCACGTTCTTGCCTCGCCTTTGATGCGTGTTGTCCTTGACAGCCGGACCTTCCAAATACCCACCAAAGCAAATGCTAGTGCGCCGTACCATATCAACCTCTATTGCTGAGATGGCCATCTTGGCCGCCATTTTGGATTTGAATGTGATCCAATTATATCATATTATTTCTAATATTCTTATTGGTTTCCTTGACCCCTTAAACATATGGATAGTCACCAAAGTCATGACTAGCATGAATAATAAGAGAAGTACAGACATTTCAATGGCGCGGCGGTCATATTGGACGCCATTTTGGATTTTTCGCTGAACCAATCATTTCATGTTAATTTGTTCCTTGATAGTCTTAATATGTTCCTTGACCCCAAACACCTGGGTATAGACACCAAAATCATGACTCTAGCATGAATAATAAGGGAGATATGGTCATTGTATGGTTATGGCAGCCATCTTGGACGCCATCTTTAAAAAACAGCTTTCCGGGGCTCAGATTCCACTAAACTTTTTGTATGTTGTTGTTGACCATCAATAGCACCAAAACCGTTGAAAATCTTTTGTTGCAATTTGTTGGGGGTCAAACCATATATTAACCCGTCTTTAAGGACCTAGCATCCTCTGGCTGCTTGTATGTTTTGTAGGGCTTTAGAGGCCCGCCCCTTGTACAGACCTTTCGGTATTTTTACTTTTTTTTTATATATATGTTGGCATTGTGGGAAGTTGATGCTGGGTCGACATCGAGCCTTACAGACTAGTCTTTTGTGTTAAATGCCGTCAATTTCATCTAGCAACGATACAGCTCACCAATCCCAGTGAAAAGGTACAATAAAAGCGTGACTGAGATACAACAAATATCACGAGTCGTTAGATTCTTGGTATGTGCTTTAGAATAGGTTAATCCGAAGACTATACTGTGAAGTCATGTGGCTCTGTCAGTATGTTCCCACTTCCCTTATATGTGTTGTAATTTTTACCTGTATACGGCGAGATTCTGCTGGTGTACGTTTCGTCCTAGAGACCAGCCCCCTGTACAGACCTTTTTGGCCTTTGATATATGTTGGCATTGCGGGAAGTTGATGCTGGGTCGACATCGGGCCTTACAGACTAGTCTTTTGTGTTAAATGCCGTAATTTTCAACTAACGATACAGCTCACCAATCTCCAGTGTACGAGTTGTCACAGCGACATAGCTCACCAATTGCCAATATACGAGTTGTCAGAGCATTCCCATCATAGCTCTCTAGATTTGTATCTAATACCGCTTATGCCGGTGCTAGGGGCTGTGTGGTCATGTCATCCAAGTTGCCACATGAACAGGTACAATAAAAGCGTGCCTGAGATACAACACATATCACGAATCGTTAGATTCTTGGTATGTGCTATAGAATAGGTTAACCAGAAGACTATACTGTGAAGTCATGTGGCTCTGTCGGTATGTCCGCACCTCTTCCCACTTCCCTTATATATGTTGTAATTAACAAGCTCATTATTTATTGGAAATGAGGTCATTTAGGGTCACTTTACGGGTCAAATGAGGCCAAAATGAGGGGAAATTTTGTTTAATTTTATAGCATTGTCCTTTTTGTTAATTACTTGTGAATGCTTCAAGGTAGGAGGAGTGGATATCCAAAAAACTTTGGCAATTTGAGGTCAATCTGATGTCATTTTGAGGTCAAATAGGATCCAACGATGGCCAAAAGATGGGCCATGAAACAATTTAACCCTGTCTGGCCTGGGCTTTTTGGGACTTTTCCTGGCCTGGGCGATCGAGGAATTATGCAAATAGGCCCAAAATGACCCCAATATGACTATAAAGTCACGGGATAAACTATAAAGTCACGGGTTTCAGCTCTCAATTTTTTGTCGTTCCGGAGATAGCGCATAAAGTTTGGTAGGGGAGCATTTTGGCCTCCCCTTCCCGCCAGCTTGGCTAGGTAGGGTTAAAACATCTTTGAATGAAATTCCTTGTAAAAAAAATGGGCATCAAATCTGGAGTAGTTCTACGGGGTGAAATTTGATAAGTAGAGTGTAGAGTATTTCAGTATTTTTTGTTTGTGAATTTTGGCAACATGCATTTTCTTATAGACTGGACCTGCCCGATCAAGATAACTGTTAGTGCGAAATTTTCTCGAGTTCTAAGTATTTTGAGTTAACCCTTTCTGGCTTGGGTGATAGAGGGTTCGGAAATTTAGTGCCCTTTTGAACATTTACGGTATCACGAGAAAGATAGAAAATCGAGAGCGAAGACTTTCCGTAGTTTTGAAATATTGTAGTTGGCTAATTTTGAGGCCATTTCTATAATTCTGGTGATTAACCATCATGCGTTAATTCAAAATGGCGCTCATGTGGGTTCATCCATAAATCGCCCTTTTTCAGGTTATTCATATAATAGGCATTATTCTTTGTCCATTGTGCAAATTAGTTAACACCAAGAAATCTCACATCAAAGCCTAGTATCTTACGCCTATTTTGAATCTGTTTCCTTAATTCTCAGTTTAGAATATGATGGGTTAATTCAAAATGGCGGCCATATGGTGTCATCTGAAAATCACACTCTTGGCTGCTGCTCATTTTGTTCAAGGCATTATTCTTAGCTCATTATGCAAATTTACCAAAACCAAGGGATCTCTATGCATAGCCCAGCAACCTATTCCTATTTTGAATCTATTTACATATCCCAAATTCAAGATTTCGATGGCCAAATCCAATTGGCGGCCATATGGGGTTATCTGAAAACCACCCTTTTTCCGGTTACTCCTGTAGTTCAAGGCATTATTCTTACCTCATCGAGCAAATTTACCTAACCCGATTGATCTCTATGCATAGCCTAAGATCTTATGCCCATTTTGAATCTATTCCAATATGCCAAACATCAAGATTTGATTGTCAAATTCAAAATGGCGCCCATATCTCCATATGGGCGCCATTTTGAATTTGAAATAACACTTTTGGTCGTTGCTCGTATAGTTCAAGGCATTATTCTTAGCCCATAATGCAAATTTGTCAAAACTAAAGAATATCTATGCATAGTCCAACATCCTATAGTCATTTTGAATCTACTTATGTATCATCAAGATTTGATGGTCAGATTCAAAATGGCGGGGTCATGGGGTCATCTGAAAGTCATACTTTCTCATGCTGCTCCTGTAGTTCATGGCACTATTCCTCGCTCAATATGCAAATTTATCAAAAAAGAGGAACCTCTAAGCATAGCCTAACAACTTAGGCCCATTTTGGTTCTATTAACATATACCCAGATCAAAATACGATGGTCACATTCAATATGACAGTCGTGTAGCGTTATCGGAAACTCCTGATTTCCATGTTGCTCGTGTATATCACTTAGTTGATTGTGCAATTTGTCAAACCGAAGGGTCTCACATCATAGCCAAATAACTTGTGCCATTTTGAATCTATTTGACTTTGCCTCCAGATTAAAAATGAGATGTTAAGTTCAAAATACGTGTCATTTGGAAATTCTTGTTTTTTATGTTACTGTTAAAATATTTTTGTCCTAGGTACAAACTTGTTTAAAATTGACCAGAGTAACGCCATAGCTTATACACAAATTATGCCCAGTTTTATTCTGTTGGCATAATCTTCAGCTGAGAATACAATTGTTAAATTTAAAATGGTGGCCATGCGGGTTCACCTAAGACTCATATTTTCATTTTGCTCTCGTAATTCATTGTCTTGTGATTACAAGGAGCTGAAAGTAACAATATCTCAAAGCAAAGACCCTTCACAAAACAGATCGATCTGACTATTTATGGGCCTAGTTTGGCTTTATTCGTACAACCTTCAGCTAGAAAAATAATTGAGGAATTCAAGATGGCGGACATATGGAGTCACTCGAACTCTTGCTCAACATGGTAAATGTTACCCGCCAAATTTGAAGGGATTATTCTTAAATCGAAACAGACATTTGCTAGAACTGAGCTGTTTCACCCTATAGCTGTCATCTTAGGTCAATTTTTAAATCTATTCAATAATTCGAGAGAGAGACAACATAATGGTTACATAATCGTTATTATGCCTACCTTAAATACTGCACTACATACCACTAATTCCGCCTGTATACCCATTCATAACAATTAATATTGTGGATATTAATTTATAACCGATTTGTACCCATTTTTGACCTCATTTATCAAAAAGGTACCCTGAAATGACCTTAATTTGAATAATTAACGTGTTATCTATGACTAATTTAAACCTTACGCTATATACAGCTAATTCGGTTTGGATACTCACTCATAACAATTAATACTGTGGATATTAATTTATAAATGATGTTTTCTCATTGTTGATCGCGTTTGACCCAAAAGTGACTCTAAAATAACCTTAATCATAACAATTAACGTGTTATCTATGACCACCTCCAACCTAACACTACATTCAACTAACTCAGCTTGAATACCCAATCGCAACGATTAGTACTGTAAATATTAATTCACAACCGTCTGTCACCAATTTTCTACCTCATTTGACCCAAAAGTGACCATAAAATGACCTAAATTATGATAATTAACGTGTTATCTATGACTACGTTTAACTCCACTACATGCAACTAATTCAGGTTTACTCATTGGTTACAAACAATACGGTTTTTATTAAATTATAACCGATTTTTACTCATATTTGATCTTATTTGACCCCAAGAGTGACACGAAAATGATTTTGTTTGTCCAAAATCAGGGTGATATCCCCTCCAACCAACCAGCATGGGTACCTATTTGTAACCAAAAAAAAATGCCATCGAAAGTTTCTAAACAGCGTATTTGAGGTCCTTGACCGGCCGACTACAATTCAGTGACATCACCTGTTATCACTATTCTTAAAATAGGCAGTTTTGCTGAAGAGTTGTCTCCCATTAATATGGATACTACATGTATGATGTATCTGTTTTATTCAGAATTTGATATGTTGCATATTTTTTGTCATCATTTGACATACACACATCATTGTGTAGCTGAACTATTAAACACCAAAATTGAAAAAAGTTAACAAATGTTTGTAATCATATTTTATTAAAATAGAACATGCGAGTACATGATTATTTCAAAATATTGACAACGAGAATATGCATCTATGAGTTTAAAGGTGTCCTCCGTGGTGTTACACCAGTAGACCTGAAACCTGGATACGTTGCATACCACTTCCAGCCAATGCTGCAAAGTACATCAATCACACTTAAATGGTAAGGGGGGAGGGAAGCACCATACAATATAATAATAGTGCCGTCTTATCTCCCCCGTGAACGGGACATCAATTTAATTGCCATCGTCCGATCCCTGGACGGTGATCAGTCTATTGAGCCTTTATGTTGGCGCATCGTGTTATACACAGGACTTCACGCCTTGCGACACCTGAACTGGGTGTTGATAAATTAGTGTTAGTTTATGTTAAGATTTCAGGCTAATTGACCCTACCATACAGATGAATGGATGCACAATCATCACGTGATGGTAAGAGGGATAAAACCCCATCGGAGTTCAGGTCCATTCCATGCACCGCGAAGAAATTGAGTTGATGCCATTTTAGCACCAAAATTGTGTTGAAAATAACACAAATTGTGTTACGATCGACACCAATTTGTGTTGAACTAATAAGATTTTGTGTTGATATATGGAATTCAACAAAAAACCATGTTGATTTCAATTGTTTTTTTTCTCGTGCATTCTGGTATATTTGTATTCTCAAAGTTGGAAAACATTTACACATGCAAATCCCTTTTGAAACAGGTTATTCAAGAAATAGAATAAATCGCGTGAGACATAAAGTGAGTCTGTAAGTTAGTTAGCGCCTTCGATATGATGAGCAGGCGCAGTAAGGTAGTGCACTGAAATTTAAAGTCGCCTTTGGACATAAAGCTATCAGCCCTACTTCATCTGTGGCACTCCAGTGATTAATTAGAATGGATAAAAATCCACCCTGAAGTCGCAGCATTGGAATAAATCTAAACACGGGCATGAAAAAGGGAACAGACAATCGACATTCCAAGATGGAGGAAAAATTGGAAGCGAAATACAATATGAAAATAAGCTGCCAAAAATAATGAAAAACTATAAAAACATACGCCTGTGGAAAAGGGAAAGTGCCCGAATTGCAATTGTAAAGTAAACAAGTGCACGAAATGTTCAATTAATTTTCAAAATAACCAGATGAAACTTGGCCCCGAACTCCTTCAAAACACCAAATGGTTGGGGCTCTTCGTTTGTTGAGGTAGATAAATCTACATCCTGTATCTAACGTCTTTGCATGAGGTAGACCAGGAGGGTCTACAAGGAGGAAAGCACCAGTACATACTGAAATACCGGCACTTAAATCAATGTCAGCTACTGTGTAGATAATTTGACTCCTCGGAACATTAATTGCAATAAATTTAAATTTGTTTACAGAACCACTTTTATTTGTTTCATTTAGCAATGTTTAAAATAGAAATTTAGCTCTTGAAACTAAAGCTACCAGAAAAATTATATTTCCCTTGTTATTAGAACCGTATTCTTGTTAATCCTGACTGCACATGAAATTTGGCATGGCCAAAAGTTTTCAAAAACATTGCTATAAGTTGAATTGAATTTTTTATTCACCAATCAAATGAATATGTATATACAAAAAATATGGTATCAATTATTACAAAATATGAGCAAACAATATAATCTACATGCAACGCAATAAAGTGATTGGCGGGAATAAAACCCCAGGAGGCTTGTTCTATCCATGTAAGTGGGTAGCGTTTATATGTATATATAAATATATAGTTTATAATACATATTTCTACTTTACTTTATAATATATGGTGATTAGTGAATAATATTAGCTCTCTATTGACTTTTTAAAAATAATTTTACCTTTGCAGCCGTAGTTGCGATAATGGAGTTCAAATTTCTAGTAGATATGTTTATAGTTTGGACTTGAATAAAGAGGTGGGTTCGATACATTTGATCAGAGAAGGTAGTTTGTTCCACTCTCGAGGTCCTGTAGTTTTTGTGGTATAATATGACAAGTTTGATTTATAGATGGGTCAGTAAAGGTTCAAATTTTGGCTTCTAGTTTGGTAATGGTGTATATCTGATTGTTTCGTCAAATAATTTTGGAAGCTTATAGGTAGTAATTCTGGGTGGTACATAAATTTATGCACCATCAACAGACATGCGTACATATTTAATTTGGGTAGCTGTAGAATTTTCAGTTTTATAAATAATTGTAAGTATATGGTCTAGCTTTTTAGATAAAGTTATCACTCGCAATGCTCATTTCCGCAGAGCATGATTAGCGGATTCAAATGAGTGTATTCCTCCAGAGAAGGTTACAGTAAGATAAATAAGGGAATATCATTGAGTAGTATAATATGTATAATGTTTTCTTATTTATTGAATTTCTTATGTAATTAATGATTCCGATATTTCCTGAAATTTTATTACAGATATAATTTATGTGTGATTTCCAGTTTAGTTCCTCGTTAAAAAAGACGCCCAAAAACTTGAATTTACTGACACGTTCAATTTGATGTCCAGAAATAGATAATTCGACATTATCAATTGATCGCTTTCGGCTATTTGGCTTAATGATAATATACTTTGTTTTCTTTATATTCAGTGATAGACGGTTACAACAGAACCAGTTATGTATTTTATGTAATTCCTCAGACATGATTTTAATGGTGTCAGCAAGGTATTCAGATGAATATACAGTACTAGTATCATCAGCGAAGAGAATAATTTTAAATAAACCTGTAGCACTATTCAAGTCGTGTATGTATATGAGGAAGGGTATGGGTCCTAGAATTGATCCCTGAGGAACCCCGATTTTAACAGGTAGACAATTTGAGGAACTGCCATTATAGACTACAGTTTGTGACCTATTTGTCAGATAACTGCGAAACCAACTAATTGACTGGTCACGAAATCCATAATGTTCTAGCTTAGAGAGAATAATATTGTGATTCGCGGTGTCGAAAGCTTTGGATAGGTTTAAGAATGATACAATACTGAATTTTTTAGATTCTTTTGCAGATGTGAGTATATCATACAAAGAACAGGTAGCCATGGAAGTAGAGTGGTTGGCCCTGAAACCAAATTGATTTTTTGAGATTACATCATTTGCTTCTAAAAATTCTGTTATCATCGTAGCAACAAGCTTCTCGAGTATTTTGCTAACACACGGTAATATAGATATTGGCCTATAGTTCGACAGAATTGATTTGTCTTCAGATTTAAATATGGGTGTTATTTTAGCAGATTTACAGACGTCAGGGACAATACCAGAGGAAAAGGAACGGTTCATAATTAAAGTAAGAGGCCCGGCGATATGATCAGACACTAATTTCACAAGTGACATCCGGATATCATCTAACCCAGGTGCGGCTCATTTCATATTCATTGTTGCAGTTTTAACAATTTCTGTGGTTACTGGAGAGAAATGGAAATCATTGGGAACTCGAGTATCAAGATACGTTCTGAAATTGGTGTCAGTTTTAGGTATTTCGGAATCTAGCCTTGATGCTATTGTACTAAAATACTCATTAAATTTAGTGGCAATTATTTCATTATCAGATATTTCTTCGCCGTCGGCAGGAAATGTTTTTGGCATTTGAGTTGATTTGTTTCTGTTCATCAGTTGTTTTATTGTTTTCCAGGTGCCCATTATATTCTAAAGTTTATATATTGCTAAAGTTTTCAAAGAATTCCTCGTGGAGGAGTTCTAGCTATCTGCATATTATATGAAAATGATGCGGTTTGAATTTTAAGTAAACCTTTCGCGCTTGCGCAAAGATATGAAACATGGCGAAACATGGAAATCCCAAGAAACAACAATCCCAAGTCACTTATATTTTCCTACCATATGTGATTTCGTGAGGAGTTTGTGTGTGTACATTAATGAAGTTGATGGTATAAGGTACGTCCATTTACATATGTATTTGAGTCTAATTAGATGCAATTTGATATTGTTGTTGATCGCGAGCTATAGCTTCGTTTCTCCAAACCGATGATGACGTGATCACCACCTGGTCACGTATTCAAGGACTACTCTACTGTCACGCTGATACACGTGGTACTCTGAGGCCAGGTAATAAACGTCTGCTGCTTGCCTGTAACTAAGTGTCCGTGTTGTTCCATTTTGCTGAAAAGTTGTCAATGCATACACCTATAACGTAATATTAAAACTTACATACCCGCCCAATAGAGTGTCGTGGCACACAGGTCCTTTTGCTTTTCAGAGTGATCTGTGAAATCTATCTGTATATACTCGGATCAATACACAGAGATTTGACGATGGTGGCAAGTTTATTTTGTCCAATTCGTTGAGCTGGGAATTGCAGACCCGGGACTGGAAAGAAGTGCCTGTACATGGGTCGATCCATTTCAAACAATGTAAACATCTTACATGCTTCGCGAATGACCCGACTTGGACAAGAGTTTTTGCAGTAATATTTTTTTGATGTTCTCGTTTGTGATGTGTAATGTAATGTTTTTCACAGCTCTGTGCAGACTCTGTGTCCGAACTTCATCAAATGCTCAAAGCCCGAGCAACTTACAATATTGTATTAGCAAGACTCACATAATCATAACTGAGCACGTGTGTAACTGTCCAGCTTCAGTGTTGAAATGAAAGAATTAATGTTCCTGTCCTGCACCTTGATTTAGGAAAACGATGTATTGTCTAACATGGCGTATTATGATTCTTACAACTGCGCTAACTTTCAATGTTAGCATATTATTTTTAGAATGACAAAGGATTTCGAATATTCATTCCATTGCAATGAAGAATTAGTTCGGCAGTATGCTGCTCTTGTCCATTACTACGGTTCTTCATCGATCGGGACCTTTCAACAGAGGCCGTTATCTTTTGTTTTCGAATGTTTAATCCTATCCAAGTCATGTTCTAGACAATGAAACGCGTAAATCCGCCAGCACGGCATGTAGTGCGGGGTCAAAATTACCTCGGTTGCCTTTCTTGTATGTCGAGCCGCAATCTAATGGTACAAAAGCAAATTTACTCAAAATTTAGTGCTGTTAATTGTTGCGTTTTGTAGCATTCTGTTGTCTGTTGAAGTACATTGCAGTGTGGAAGGGGAAGGGAGCCGTGCTGGACAAAGTCTTTGCTGCTATGAAATGAACATTCGACCATGTGTCTACGCCCAACAACGAAAAGTAATATTGCGAATGTTTGTGTTACATGCAATACCGTAGACCAATAAATCGGTTGTTCGTCAAAATCATCAGTCATATAATAATTTTCCGTCGTTTAATTAGCGAGGAGTATAGCGACCTCACTAGATCATGGGAAATGGCAAAACGCATGTTAAAACAAATGCAACCAATATTTTTTTATCCCGAGTATAGAAACAATTTATCACTACATATTATATACCGGTTTGCTGAAACCAATGGCTTAACTATACTATTAAATTGAATTATATTTACTAAATGTCATGGAATGGATACAACTTTCCAATATTACCTCTTCTTCCAAATGATAAAATATATTATATACGCCCTTGATATATTTAATATCGAATGAGCATTACGTAAATCTCCTCTATTTTGCAAAGTTTCAAGGCAAGGATGAGACGAGATGCAGTGCATATAGCCAGACATTGAATTTAATTGATTTTAGAAACGAAAGCAGTTAACGTTATCGGTGATTCCAGTCAACATCAAACAGTTGATCTTTGTTATCTTTCACATGACGAGGAGGCCAGACAAGGAAATGGAATCTAAAATACAGCGCTTTTCTGTCCGACTCGCTTTATAACAACACACCCACGATAAACACGGTCTATGGCAGGCCAAGTGTATATTTTTCCATTCAATCCAACATATATTCACTCAATTCCGATTAAGTTTATATTCAATAATTACAAATATATGCAAAAATTTCATACATATCCTGTTGGAATCTATATTTATATGCAATAAGTTTTTTTATTTGGTTGTATAATTTTATTTTATCCGATGGTTTTTTTTTATTTGTATTCGAAGCAGATGTAAAATATATGTGCAATAATTGCATTGTGGGTAATGCCTAACCCCGCCTATTTGGATATGTTACGAGGCGTTCCATTGGCTATTGGGAAATCGACGGCGAAAAGGGCGGCATCTTTGACAGTCGTTTTGCCTTCTTCCACAGGGATAAATTTCGTCTTTGGCTGTCGATGTCGTCTTTGATAATGTTTGTCTGTCTTCATTCTTAGTGTCAAATCACAAACAAACGCCTTGAATGAGGGAAACTGACCAAAGAGACTCTTCAGTCACAATTCATTTGGGGCCATTGCGAGAGAGAGAGAGACTGCCTGTGGCAAGCTGCGACTGAGAGTGCGACCCCATGTTTAGAACTTTCAGTTTTATTTTTGGCGATTGTGACAGTGGGATATCAAAGTAGCCTTTGTTGTCACTGTAGCCACAACTGTTCCTGACAGACCAGAGTGTAAAATAAAGTTGAAGTTGATAGCCCGATGGCCCCAGAGAATTGTTTGCTCAATTTGCCATCAGTTCAGTTCAGTTCGGTTCAGTTGGTAGATCCCTCCTCTTTATAGGAGCATCTCCGTATAGGAGTACATATTAATATACAATCAATTGGAACCACTCAACATTTATAGCTCAACTATCGTGCTGTGAAGTGAACATTTATACAATTCTACAATTGGACGAACTACTATCCTGAAAGTGCTGTGATAGTCTAACCATGAGAGCTTCCTAGCGGTGTATGCGATGTACTACTGTGAGTGGATTTATATAGCGGTCACTGAAAGACACCCAGGTACTTTATTCCCCAAGTGCCTCCGCTGGCGAAGGTCTAGCGTAGCAACTAGTTCCACCATCACTCCATATTACCCTGGACACCGAATCAGTCCAGCGCCTTGTGAATAGGCGAGTATATATGTAAGCGGTCACTGGCGAAGGGCGAACCCACGCCAGCTGTAGCACTCCGGGTCAGAGTCAAACACTCTAACTACTTCGGCCACGACACGCTCACTGCAGGTGATTTTTTGTGATTGGCTCCTGTGGATGAAGGTAAACCGACGCATATCTCAAATATACCGCCATTTTCGCCGTCGATTTCTCAATAGCCAATGAAAAGCCTCGTTACATATCCAAATAGGCGGGGTTAGATATTGCCCACAATGCAATTATTGCACATATATTTTACATCTGCTTCGAATATAAATAAAAAACCATCGCATAACAAAAATTATCGAATAAAAAAAAATGTAACTGAACAAAAACGGCTTCGAAGGCACAAATTATTGCACATAAATATAAATTCCAACAGGAGATGTATGAAATATTTGCATATATTTGTAATTATTGAATATAAATTGAATCAGAATTAAATGAATATATATTGGAATGAATGAAAAAATATATTACTGAATATTGCAACACTTGGCCTGCCATAAAGGTCTGTCTCCACATTTCGTGTAACATGCAGAATCACACGCCATAAAGGGAGGCATTTAATTGCATGGCTGCTGTGTTCAACTATACGCATAATCTCGAGAGGCAACTTTCCAAGGTTAACTATCAATGCGACCGTTTCGCTATGAACATTTCACCAAGATGTCCACTGTAATGGACAAGAGCAGAATACTGCCAAACAATTTTTTCTATTGCGATGGAGCGAACATTCGAAATCTAAAAGTAATATGATAATGCTGAAAGTTAACGTTGTTGTAAGAACCGTTATAATATTTAGCTGACGCTCCACATGGCTAATTGGATCGATTTCAGTTGACATGTTTGGACAGACACGCTTTATTCTCAGAACCAAGTGACAAGTCAGTTACATGAAGGACACTTGACGATACGTTTGATATACCAACAAGAAAGAAATGACACATTCGGGGCCTAAACCCCCTCGCGAGCAATTTCTTCTCGGTTGGTATATCCGATATATCGCCTTGTGTAATCATGTAACGATAACATATCCTTTCTGTATTTGTGGACTTAATCCACATTAGAGCTGCTTGAAAATGGAAATATTATTATTCGAAATGCAATAAATTAATTTCCGATTCTCCGAGACCGAAAATATATCTAGCCCTACAGAAAGAAAACAACCCAAAAGCCACACAATTTTAATAATTCATTTTCCTGGGGGGCCATTTTGAAATTTACTCACATATTGCTTTCAGCGATGATGGAAGTTTAAGGCAGGGTCCACTTTCCAACACCAATTGAAAAATCCCAATTCAAGGTCTCAGTAAAACACAGCTTCACCCCCAATCTTCCTTAGAATGTATAATACAAACAGCCTTAAATTTGGCTTCTTGTTCTGAAAATGTGAAAAGAAAACACATTGTGGATATTTGCCACAACAGAATCATTTATATCTATTCATAGCTGTTTCAAAGTGAAATATATTAGACGGAAATGTGTCACCCTCAATGATCATGCGGCGAAGAGGGCTCTTTATGCTATATTTTTGATGCCCGTAAAATTGTTTACCAATTTTCTTTTCAGCAAAAAGGTAGGCGTACAAATGCCTTGGAAATTGTCTCCAAGAATATTTTCTCAATTCCATCCCAACTCCCCACCCAACATCCCCCTGGATAGGACTTAAACTGCTCAATTCATCTGATAAACTGCCGTCATTTAAAATACGTATGGAGATCCGCATTTCTATTACAACACATATAAGGGAAGTGGGAGGAGGTGCCGACATACTGGCAGAGCCACATGACTTCACAGTATGGTCTTCCAGTTAACTTATTCTAAAGCACATACCAAGAATCTAACGATTCGTGATATGTGTTGTATCTCATGTACGCTTTTATTGTACCTGTTCATGTGGCAACTTGGATGATATGACCAAACGGCCCCTAGCACCGGCATAAGCGGTATTAGATACAAATCTAGAGAGCTATGATGGAAATGCTCTGACAACTCGTATATTGGTAATGGGTAAGCTGTTTCGCTGTGGCAACTCGTACACTGGGGGTTGGTGAGCTGTATCGTCGTCAGATGAAAATGACAGCATTTAACATAAAAGACTAGTCTGTAAGGCCCGATGTCGACCCAGCATCAACTTCCCACCAATGCCAACATATATCAAATTACAAGCGTCTAGTCCGTCATTCATAATCCAGCCGTCGTCCATTAGAGAATATCCGCGTCCATAATCCAAAGACCTATTCCATTTTCCATATAACAGTATTAGCACCAAATTCAAAAAGACAATCATAGTATACATAAACATAGGCTTGTTTCCTGCAGAGAAGCGGTCAACAGTTTTCAATGATGCCGGCAAGACATCATGATGTTCCAAAAATATCAAATCCGTATCGCTGATCAGTATTCTTAATCCATAATATTCGTTGTAAAGTCGTCATCTAAAGAATGATGTATCTCAGTCACGCTTTGATTGTGACTCTTCATATGAGTACCATGAGGATCTTGAAGTACATGGGTTCATACGTCCCCTAGCCCCGGGTTAAGCGGAATTAGACACAAGTTACGAAACGTAGCGCCATAGATCTTGCACACTACGTTCGTATTTTGCTATCAGCATGCGATATGTATCGCCAAATTTGAGAAACTTTGAGTGGAGGCGCTTGATGGAATAGCCCTGTTTTATAAGTTTCTGCAACAATGTTTTGTGACGTTGATTAAAATTATCACATTTAACACAGGATCTAGCAAATGCTACTAAACGAGATATGTATACGCCATATGCAGGTCCCACTGGAATATTACTATCCAGAAAGGGATAGTTTACGATGTCGAAATTGTAATCATCTCTTTTGTCACGAGAGAGAATGCCCGCCTCATTTTTATAGAGATAGAGATCTAAATAAGATGTGCCTGTAGGGCTATCTGTAGTTTCCTTCAAATTCAGTGAAGGTGGATATATATCCTTCACTGCGTCATTTATAAAGCGATTATCCACAGCGAGAAGATCGTCTATATAGCGTTTGGTGAATGAGAAGGAACGGGCTTTGAATGGATCGGTTTTTGAAAGCGCCTGCATATAGTCATATTCATAAGAGAACAGATACAAGTCAGCCAACAGGGGTGCACAATTAGTACCCATTGGAATACCTATATGCTGCTGATATATTGTGTTGCCAAATTTCACATAGATATTTTTAATGAGAAATTCAAGCAACTCTATAAACAAAGAAACATCCCATGAATGATATCTCTTGTATGTAGTCGAGCTAAAGAATGTTTTATGGCTTCCGACATTAATATATCTACGATCAGTTTTCTTGAACACAGATACTGTTAATGAACTTATACGGTCAATAAGGTCCTGATGAGGGATTGTAGTATAGAGAGTCGAGAAATCCCATGTGGATACATGTCTGTACGGTATGTGACCTTTAGCATCAAGTTCTTCCGTAAGACATTTTGAGTTTTTCAATATCCACATACATTCAACGCCAGAGTTCTTAGAAATAGTGGCGCAATACCTTTCCCAAAATGCTTTTACCTCCTGAAGGGCCCTCGTCAATAGGGTTGAAAGAAGCTTGGTGGTGCAGCTTCTAGAACCAGCTATGAATCTAGCTTTGTATGGTGATTGATGCATTTTGGGAGTCCAGTATATTTTGGTATGTCGTTATGATTGGTTGGAAGACAAATACCTCTTTCCCTGAGAAACTTTTTGTGATTGTTAAATAAATCTTCCAGAGTAAATGCAGTTTGGGAGTAAGTAGACGTATTTGATGAAGATATGTCTACACTCAATTCTTTAACCAGCACCTGGTAATAGTAATATTTACATATGAATATTATATTATTCGGAGCTTTGTCTGCTGGGACTATGACGAATTTACTCTGGAGATTTGCTAGAACTTCTTGCGAATTGAGGTTTCTCAGTACTTGTTTTGCTTGGGGAAGAGTACTTCTGTCAATATGGCGGATTGTTTCAACGACCTTGCTCTTGGTGAGGTCCAGCCAATCAGCGAGTACTGTAGGTTCAACTTTTTCTCGCTTAGACCAATCAATAACGTACTGTTCTAATGCAGACAGGACTATCTTCTGGTCGGCCTTCAGATTTATTCTTCTTGGCTCTCTATATTTAGGTCCTTTCATCAGGAGTAATTTCAGATCCTTATCACTCACCACATCAAGGTCACCAGTCACAATATGTTTGCATGGTGTATAGATAAAGTTCGACAATTCACAATCACAACTATAGCCTCCTGACGTGTATAAGTTCCAGTCAAACTCCTTGACAGCATTGGAGTAATTGAATATTTTGGTGGCTATAGATTTAGTATACTTATATGAAATGCAAGGAGGTTCTGTGAACTTGAAATAGTTTGGTACAGCGTTGCGTACCTCTAGATAATTCAGGATTCGAGGTAAATCAATGATGTCCAGTCCTTTATCTAAGTAGTTGAGTTTCAAGAAAAGCCGATCTTGAGATGTTTCGATTATGTTCACTGGACGATACAACCGAAAATACGCTATATCTTGACATACTTTACTGATTTTTGATGGTATTATATTTCCTGAAGACGCAGATTGTTGCTATTTGATTTAAAGATCTCAGAGGTAACGCATACAGACCAAAAGGTCTGTACAGAGGGCGGGCCTCGGGGACGAAACGTCCACCAGTAGAATCTCGCCATATACAGGTAAAAATTACAACACATATAAGGGAAGTGGGAAGAGGTGCCGACATACTGGCAGAGCCACATGACTTCACAGTATGGTCTTCCAGTTAACTTATTCTAAAGCCCATACCAAGAATCTAACGATTCGTGATATGTGTTGTATGCAGGTACGCTTTTATTGTACCTGCTCATGTGGCAACTTGGATGATATGACCACACGGCCCCTAGCACCGGCATAAGCGGTATTAGATACAAATTTAGAGAGGTATGATGGAAATGCTCTGACAACTCATATATTGGTAATTGGTGAGCTGTTTCGCTGTGACAACTCGTACACTGGGGGTTGGTGAGCTGTATCGTCGTCAGATGAAAATGACGGCATTTAACACAAACGACTACTCTGTAAGGCCCGATGTCGACCCAGCATCAACTTCCCTCAAATGCCAACATAGAAAACAAGGCACATACACAAATTGCGCAATATTCTACAAAAAATAATGGTGACCCCACATTTTAATTCTTAATTTGTCTTATCTTAGCCTAATAAGCTAAGCACAATATGACTGCAAAAAATGAACTCCCTACTTAAAGAACATGTCAGCTTTACCCGGAAAAAGACCCTCTTGGCAGCTTTCCTCGATTTGTGCTATACGAATGACGTATTCAAGCAATAAAGGCCGGTCTTCCCCCGTTCTATTAATATACAGTTGAGTGTGCCATGCGCTCGTCAGGAACAGGTCCTTCATGTAAGGCTGAGTGGCACACTTCTGTTCATATTTGCCATTGTTATGTTACTTTACTACTATATACGCACATCCATGAATTAGATATCGTACGCATTGATGACAAAAATATTTAGGCCTATCTGTTTCGGGTGATACGTTGTACTGCAAGCTGAAGTACAAGTGGTGAAGGAAACAGAACAGCTTTGGAGATTTTCTACTTACAAAATATTAATTGTAGAATTTTTTTATTATTTTACTCCAGAAATATTTCTTCAGGAGTCATTCAGCTATATGGATACAAAAAACAACTAAATTGATAAAATTGTGATTCGAACTCAAAATTGGCAGCATCGTTCATTCACAACCAAACGCTCTAACCACACGATCAAGAAGCTATGCAACACCAAACACTCTAACAATGCCAATATAACGCCGTCTTCCAAGTGATCAGAGAAAACAAAACTTATTTTAAATTTCATGAAAATATGACACCTTCAACCAAAATGACATTTCAATATATGTTTGTGGTATATTTGATAAAATTGAGAACATGGAATTAGATTTTGGTTGGAGGTGTCATATTTTGTATATAA
Source organism: Hanleya hanleyi (assembly GCA_036873755.1). Classification (NCBI taxonomy): domain Eukaryota; kingdom Metazoa; phylum Mollusca; class Polyplacophora; order Lepidopleurida; family Hanleyidae; genus Hanleya; species Hanleya hanleyi. Next base: position 17,654 of record JAVTVY010021622.1, on the reverse strand, counting down.
AGGGATTTCCCTGTGAAAATGTATCCAGAAAATATAATGAAAGCATCCAAGGCTGCTAAAAAGCAGGGAATGAATTGGTCCTGTTCAATATATTTCTGATGTGTCTCCCGTTGCATACGTGGTATGGATTTGTGAAGCGTAGCTCTAATTATTGAAGAGACTTCATCAATACCGTAAAGAAAGTCTAGGCAAATGAGAGTTGCATATGTGGTACCAGTGGACGATGGAAACAATTTTGTCGAGGCGTTCAACTGCTATCACAATTGTTTGACGACCCAATGGAATTACCGTTGCCCGATAAAGAACACAACACCGAAGATTAAAAATTGTATATTATCTGAACTAGACAATATAACATTTTGGTAGTAAACCTACAATATTACTGAGGTCGGTGTCCGTAGTGAACATTGTTGCCCAGGATGCATAGCAGCATTCACTCATGGTTTACGTATTCATGCACACTGCAACCTGCAGTCAAAGCTCAATGACATTGTTATTGTAGACATGCACAAGAATGATGTCACTGAATCTGATTCATATTTATTTATTTGTGTGACAATTGACAACCAGAAAATACTATAAGTAGCCTAGAGGTCTTCTTCAAGATTACACGTATGCCTACCGGTACATCGAATAATTATTTTAAAATCACATTCAGCAATTGCACACAGCAACAATACCCTTATGTTACTAAAAAGTTCAAATTACAGGCACAGAAAACCATTATTAACATCAAAAATTAATTTTACCTCCACTGCCTGGCCCAAAGGAAAATTATTTTGTCAACTTCAACAGGTCAGAGCAAAGGACTAAGTGGGGTATATATCCCACCTGGGATATTAAATCAAAGTTTGAATATTGAAATATATCCTAATTGGGATATTTTCACCGATTTTCATACTAAACGGCAATGTCGAATTTCGTCATCTAAACTACAAAATAGATAGAGTCTACTTCACAAAAGTGCCAATACGATTGTATAATTTTGCTGACCTTTTCTCGCCGACATTATTCTCTGTGCAATTGCAATTACGTGCAATACTTTTTGATGTTGTTGTTGCGGTATACTTCCCATCACTAACCATGTATGTCTTTATACGAACAGGAGAACTAGCAAAATATGCCAGCTTGAAAATATGGAAGTATGAAAAAAATATCCCAATTGGGATATATATCCCAGTTAGTCCTTTTCCCTGACCTGTTCAACGAGCTGTCATTACGGATATGGTAATAATCAAGGACATTACTTTTGCTATATGACAAATGATGCTAGACGATAAGATCAGTCAATTTGAAAATTGCAGTAAAAAGGATGCTTTCGCTTGATGAAATAAATCAAGTTTTCCTTGCAAGAAATGTTTTCAAACTTAGCACACAAAACGGCGGCTTTCAGACATGCCATGTGCTCCAATCTAACTCAGAAACTCTGGCTGTGATAGGTAAATATAGGGTAAGGAGGCGTGGCATTCCTATCAGCAACAACAACCAAAAAATAGACTCCTTAGCCGATGTTTTTGGGCTAGCTCCAATCATGCAGTAGCGCGGAAAATTGCAACATTCATTTATTTGACAATATTAATAAGTGTGCGCCGGGAAACAAGTGATCAATTAAGTGACGGGTATAAAACGTTTTACACACCTCGATCTGTCGGAATGCCACACTCGCACAGTGTCAAAACTCTCCAGTCGACTGATGGAGCGAAAACGAAACTGCCTCCTCCTCTCTCCTTTTCAAACTCTCTCACCGGGACTGCACTATAAGTTTGGCAGTGCGGTTCAGCCGATCTTAAAACATGACGTCAGTTCGTTAATTCGGTGTATTTCATTGGCTATCAGAGCCGAAGATGAAGTCGGCATATTCCGTGACTACGACTTGTGCCATATTGACCAGTTTACAGATAAAACACAATCTTTCGAAGAAAATCTCACAAGATATCAGCAGAAGTGTTTACCAGGAAACGAAACCGACATATTCTTCAATATCGGCGCCTAGAAACGGCTCGTCGTGGGATTAATTCAGCGAAATTATTCGAAACTAGGTCGAACTACTTCATATCGCGTTCAATAAACGGAGTGACGCGGAAGTTTCAGTCATTCTCTCATTTTGCGCAGGGGTGTTGTAATGAAAACCATATCGCTTGGATAGATGGCACCTCTGAAATTACCCATAAGCCAGTTCACCTAGCATCGCAAGAAACAGGGAAACTTCCCTGTTTAAAAACGACCAAGCGCCCATTTTCCAACGTTCATCGACGCCGTTTTACGTCACCATTGGCTGTGAGAATTTTCAATGTAAAATTTCGGTATTTTATATGTATGAAACACAACTTTTCATGCTGACATGGAGAAATAATTTTTTCGCTTTACAAACGTGACAGCAAGAGGGTTTTTTCCCAGGTAAAGCTGACACGTCCTTTTGCGACTGATTGGATGATTATAGTCACGTGCGTTTTGGTTCTATAAAAACCACAACGTAAACAAAACCACACGGTCCCTCAAAGTTGAGTATGCTGAAAAAAGAACACGCACTGTGACTCTGACTAAATACGAAAACAGAGAATAGGACACTGATGTGTTGAGTGAGTGAATATAATTTAACGTTGCTTTCAACAATATTTCAGCTATATCGCGACGAACCAACTAAGCACCACCCAGCCAACTTGCGTTCCTGTTACATCAAAGAAGAAATATTTGAAGCAGTATGAAACCAGACACCCTCCATCCACCCTATAAAAGACTGAGGACAGCACACAAGACACAGACAGGACGCTTACATGGTGCAATAAAGACAAGTGGTATATACAGTGCTAGACATCACATTATCAAGTTTCTGTTGCTTCTCACCAACAAGAACCCTTGCCCACCCAACCTGATTTGTTGAGAAATTAACTATATCATGTACCGGTATGTGGTCTATCCCTTTCCTTTTTATTATTATTTCTATTTATTCAATAAATGACCAACGGACCGAAACCCAATTACAGGTTATTGAAACGCTAAATCATGGGGCAGATGGACATTTGAGAAGAGAATACAAGATAATATTATTGTGTTTATACATGTAGCTTAACAAGTGCAAACGTAAAAAATTAAAGACAATTAATTAAGAACACTGTTGAAATCGTAAACATAAAGCATATAAATAGTAGATAACAAAAAATAGTTAACAAATTTACATCGCTTGGACTTGAAAAGGTCGGGTCCGCCAGGTTAAAAACATGGTTAAATTCTATTAAAACTCGAGGGACAAATGAGTATTCTCTTATATCCACTCAAGAAAAAGGTATATAAATTGGATTACGAAGACGCCTTGAAGGAGCGTAAACAGATTTCTGATTAAGAAGAGTTAAAACGTGAATTGACAATGCCATGTAAAAGTGATAAATCAAAACTATTCTACGGTGACTCTGTGCATTTGCGTATAGGTAAGATTGCCAGGACTCTTCCCAGCTTTAAAATACAACAATTTTAAAAAGCTCTTTTGAATCCGCTCGAAGCGGTCATTAAATATGACAAACAGCATGAGGCGCCCAGAGGGGGAACAATATTCTAGGTTACCCCTGACAAGAGGAAAGAAGAGAGGGCGTAAAGTATCGGCAGATTTAAAATATTTACCATTCCTCTTGATAAAACCAACCGTACGAAATTCTTTAGAACATGGATTTTCAGTATCACTGCCGAAGTTGAGATTAAATGACAAAGTCACAAGAGAAGGCGACAAGATCTTGATCTGACTGACCCTTTGTAAAATAAAGTCATTTAATAAAACATAATTGTGTATAAGAACATTTTTCTTCGTGGTAAAACTAACTCAATAACATTTTAGAAAGTTAAAAGCAGTTTAATCACCATAAAGGCAGAATTACACAGATCTCTCTCGAGCAATAAACAGTCATGTATAGTGGTGATCTCTTTGAAAATTTTGGAATCGTCCGCAAACATTGATATACATGAGTGATACATGACTAATACATTTGGTAAATTGTTAATCAAATTAATCAAACATGAGGGGTCCAAGTATTGAGCCTTGTGTGACTCCAGACTTTACGGGCAGAGAACAGCACATTGTTCTCTGTTGTACAAATAATATAAACAAAACTCTACCAAGATTAGAATTCATTATAGGGCGAATCATGGTGCTGCGTTTATAGGATTAAAAAAATATCGTCCAAACTTCAGGTCTCTTTTTATTGTCCTAGCAGTATTGACTATCTTTCCGGAACTTTCTTAGAAGAAAACAACCCACGAACATATATTTTGACTGCGGCTAATTAATAAACGTTCTGGAAAGTAGTCCGTTTATTGTATATCGATGTGTGAACCGCTTTGTCCGGTTTATGCATCGCACCACCCCATCGTTTGCCCTATGTGATATACACGTTCGTAGAAGATTCCTGTGATATCCAGGTGTTGTTCAGGGGCATAAATTTAAACAATGGTTGCGAAGATACGGGGGCAAAAACTCGTATCACGGCACCACCTGCTAATATTCCCAGTACTACCAAACACGTTACACAGCGTTTCAAAAGAAGGCGAAGTTTCTGAGACCTGGACATAGACGAATCAAAACTTTCAATTATTGGCAGCTCCATTCTCACTGTATTTGGGTAATTATTAGGCGTGTTGTCGAACTCTGACTGGAAATCTACAATTGGAAGGAAGTACGAAAAACAAATCAGGAAGGTGGGAAATACAATTAGAGTGCAAAATAATTAGCGAACTATTCAAGAGGGTTATAAAGGTGCACCGCTTCAGTTCAACTGCCTAAGTGTCATGTCTGTAAAGGACGCAAAGCTTAGTGTTCAAAATTTCTAGCTTTCAACTTCCGTTTTCGCCAGAAATGTTTAAAATTTCCGATTCTTATATTATAATATATTTTTCGACTAAAAAATGTTGCCTTGTTTTTTCCTTTCTATTTCGTCCTGGAAATTGTTTCATGTTCAAAGTTCAATAATTCTAATACATCCGAACAAGGTTCCCATTAAACTAAAAGCATCGATAATTTGAAACGGAAGCAAAATTTGAAAAATAAAAATCGAGGCACCTTTATTCAGTGCTACATATCTACAGTGTTGTGTTTAAATCGCACGAATCTACGTCAAATAACATGGACGTTATACGAAGACCCACCTGAAAAGGTAGAAATTCTTGGTAGGAGAAAAGCCTACCAAGGAGCGAGAGAGGAGCGGTTTTCTCAAACCAAGCTGAATGACCCATTGTACATCTGCTGAATTTTCAATATTAGATGAGAGGAAAAGGGAATTCATCATGATGCCAAAATGGGTATCTAGAAGCTAGAGGCTCCAGGTTCTCGAGCAGGTTCCCTTGGGTTTCAGAACGATTGCCCAGAGGATTCACTATGATGCCGGAATGGGTATCTGGCAGTTAGCTACCCCTGGTTCTCGACAAGATACCCCATGGATTTGTGACGATTCCCCATTTTGTCCACATGGTTCTCCTGATCGCCCCACCGCGTGGCTGAGAGATCTTTGCGTGTCTGTTGTTTGGCGTCTACCACGAGTCGTCTTGTTCAGTAAAATCCACACTAATCTAAAGTTTCTTCATGCCATCGATGTCATATTTTACACCCGTTACAGCCATCGTCGCCCCAAGAATGGTTTTGCAAAGCTTTTGTTCCAAATATGATACCGTGTCCCTCAAGATCTCGGATCAACGCGAGGATGTAAACGGATGAATCATCAATGAGAAGGACAACACATGTTTGTTACTATCCACACGTGTACATTGTGCTTAAATTTTTTAGGAAATTTCTCATTTTCTAAGAATAATATTTGCCAAATTGATCTAACTTATTATAGTCTATGAGAATTCTTATCAAGACTGAGAACAAGAGTGGACAGTAGCAAACGATCGTTGTTGTTGTTGCTGTTCACATTCATAGTTTATCCATTACACCAAGAGAAATGGGGAATCCAGCAATGATTCTCTCTTCTCCCCCCTTCACGAGGACCCAAAGCATCCAGAGGATTCTCCTGATGCTCTCCCTAGTGCATCCTGTTGATTCACATTGGGGTCTCGTGGGAGGTACCGTTGCTGGGTTCCCCTTTAAGCATCACTATGATTCCCCTATTTCTCTTAATTATACATGTGTACGGGTCACATCTAGTGGCCACCGATTATCCCAGTCTTTAAATACGTGTGTGCTTTCTAGACGTGTTGCCTATCAGCTTCCTTCGAAAGATTCATGCTTCGGTATGAGACGAAGTAATGAGAATTCATACCATCGCACTATTCACATATCAGATGGCATCCTTCAAATAATGCCTGACCAAGTACTTGCTGCAGTGTGAACGTGATCAGTAGATCCCCCGCCCCTCCACAACTTCACCACGCACAAACAACACCCCACACACACACATCTAGCCTCACTATGGGTTGAGTGCCTTCGGGATACTTTTATTTCAGGTAGCTCTCCCGGATTTCATACATATACCTATCCTTGCCAAGTCTCACGACAAGAAGCCCTGATGAGCGTTAGATGCCCTTTAAAAACCGTTTGCTTTCAGGTCAGCCCTCCAATAACTATATATCCTCCAATAAAGAGTCATTTCTCCATTCTGAACACAGGCCGTACTACGCAGCTACATAAATATATGCATAAGATAGATGGTTATTTCATTTATAGTAGTTTGACCCAACCAGGCCTACCCGGGGCGGGGGGGAGGGGGCATCATGGCCCCCTGTGAAACTTTCTGTTCTATCTCCAGGACGACAAAAGATGAAAGCTGAAGCTCCTTGACTATGTAGATTATCATACTGGCATCATTTTGAGCCTAAATCTATTTGCATAACCCCCCCCCCCCGAGCTGTGGATCGTGGGCGAATTCAAAATGGCGTCCATGTGGGTACCAGAAAAATGCTGTTTTCGTCACTTTTCTTCAAAATTCCTGCTTTTCTGCCGCGAAATATGGGGAAAACAAATTTAATTCACATCAGATTATTATCTGCTAATGTACCATGCAATTTTAGTGATGAAAACACATAAATAAAAAAAATACGAAAAATCAACCCAAAAATGTCTGCTTTGAAGACGATGTAACGTCACCAAAGGCCATCTTGGATTATTTTTACATTTTGTGGTAGAGCTTGACCCAAGGGTGTTTTGTGGCAAGTTCCAAAATATTTAGGCAGGGCGACATTTCGGCCCTCCCAGACCTGAACAGGTCCCTTATCGCCCAGATAGGGTTAAGTATTCACATCGAATTATTTCATAGAAGGAATTAGACTTTACTTAACATTTGTATATTGACAAAATATACCTATATTATCCGAAAATAATGGGGATTTCTCTGTCAACTCTTCCTTGTTTCTCCCTTCCCTGATCCGTTTCTCAGCCTAGAAAATATAACCACACAGAAAATACAGTCAAAGCTGACAAGATACGTCGATATACAGTTCACTTACAAAGCTGGGTTAACATTTCCAAGCAATAACATATAGTTGCGTTCCTTTCGACGTAAACTGAGTCCGCATCATAATATCCAGCCATCCCAATAGACCAATTCGGAAATCGTTTTATCTCCCTTGTTTCACCAGGGGCGTATTAGTGAAGAGAACTTCCGGTAGGTACCAAAAGCCCTCACAATTAATTTTAGTAATTACATCATCTATTTTTCAAGAAAACTATCTTCATAATATACACGTAGAAGAGATCTATTGGTTCATGTAGAAAATATAAACAAAATAGTTTTTCGAACGAATATTCTAGAATAGTTGATCAATATATTATTCCAGATAATTGCGGGTGCCTTTTGTAAAAGTGAAACCGAGGCGACTACTTCCCAGAAACAGCTTCTAATACCTCTAATCTTAAAGAGCGGCAGTTATTCAGGAGGAGATCAGACACTTTCCGGAAAGGGCTATAGCACAGTGCTTTTGCACATTTTGTCACAGCTATATTATCCAGAGAACAATGAAGACTTTGTACCTTTTGAACTTCATTCTGCCAGTCTATTCGACTAATAATGAGGAGATACACACACGCGATCGGTCCACATCCACAAACTAGCCCCCACCAGAAACCTTGTGAGTATAAAAGGCATAATAAATACATCATCAGAAATATATTTCATATGTTATTCCTGAGACCCTTTATCGATGTCCAGTTAGATAGCTTATGCATATGTTAAGCTTGTCGTCATTTCCGGGTTCAGCTCTAGCGAAATGAGTCGTCACTTTGAGTCAGTTTACGTTTTCGTCAAAGAGTTCTGGTAACTTGGACAATGGATCCGCAAATAGATACTTACAGAAGACTCGGATATAATAGAACATCAGAGATAATATTTTCCACAGAAGCTAACATGAACAGAACTTCAAAGGTTGTAAACACCCTTGGTAAATATGAATGATGCGTTCTCAATACAATCTTTTATTAATGACAAACGGCATGGATACAGTGCCGCCAAGAACTAATTAGTCTTTGTAGTGCACCACTGGTTGGAATGATATGCAAGAGGTGGGAAGTACTGACGACGTCTGGCGATTGAAAAGCAACCATATGACGCCACAGGAAAGCTTCCCGCGGCACCTCACATTCAGACTCGAGAATATGGTGGATTGTCAGACGTAGCCTCAGTATCTCAGCCGCGCTTTTATTGCAGCTTTGTTCAGGTTGAGACTATGAAGTATCCACACGGCCCCTAGCACCGGCTTAAGCCCAACGCACACAGCGAACATTTTGTTTCGTGCTTTTTCTCTTTTTGTTCCAGTTCCCCGCACACAGCGAACATTTCTTATCGAAACAAACCGCCGGCGCCACAAGTAGAGGTAGCTTCCTCTGTCACATGGGAGCGGCTCGCCAGTTGAATGGTTAATAGTTGGAAAATGTTCCGAGAAATGTTCGCAATCACCGCACAGAGACGTCATAAAGTTCGACGAAATGTATAATTCAAAATGTATGTATCTATATTCAACTTTCCGTTGTTTCTAAGATCCGTTGAAGTCTCTCTATATAAATAAACAATACCTGTAGATATATATCGCATGCTTTGACTTCCTTGCCTTGTTGCTCAGAAAACTGATTTTTCGTGAATTTGGCAAAAAAAACGGCTGACATGGTGATATTCGCGGCTATGTATACAAAAAAATCTAGATCGAAGGCCATCATATTTTTTTACGTTTTACTTCTACCCACTGCAAAAAATTAGGATTGGTCACCGGACAAAGATCTGAGGTATGAACCTTATATGGCTGGTAGGAATCCTTATACAATTCAATTAGCCTGTCACCTCCCTCATGTAACATAACATCAATTTAATTGCCATCGTGAGGTCCCTGGACTGGCAGCTTTAATTTGGTGTATCGGGTTACATATAGGACTTCACGCCTTGCGGCACATGTACTTTGTGTTGACAATGACAATTTAATTGGTGTCGTGTTACATAAGCGATGTTACATTTCTGGATAAGTGTTCACGTGTCATACAGATGAATGAATACACAATTCACCGCGTGAATGAGAGAGATATAATATGTCATCAGGGTTTGGGACCATTGCATTCATGGTGCAATACGGGAGTGGGCGTGGCCAGTGTCAGGTGTCATGTAGTACGGTTCAGACGGTCGAGTTTAAGCTGTCGTAGCCGATCGATTGGGACTAAGGGCCATATGGACCCATGTACTTCAATATCCCCATGATGTTCTTATGAACGGTCACTATCAAAGCATGACTGAGATACACCATTCTCAAGATAATGGCTTTTCTACGAAAAGCATATGGGTTAAGTATACTAAAGAGCGATACGGATTTGATATTTCCTGGGAACATTGGAAACTGTTGACCGTTTTTCTCCTGTGGGAAACTAGCCTATTCTTATGTATAGTATGATTAGTTCTTTTTTTTTAATTTAGTGCTAATGCTGTTAATATGAATTAGGTTTTTGGATTATAACGCGGAAATTCTCTAATGGACGATGACTTAATATTGAATGATGGAGTAGACGATTGTGTTTACATGTATATTATTTCAGTATTTCGACATCAATCTACTCGAAAACTGTCGAAACGCACCTGCAAATTTCAGTGGCATCTAATAATTAGGAAATAACATCATGGCACAATAATAATCATTAGATAGGACAAACTGCCGAATTCTTGTTGAGAGACATTTCCCGAATAAATAAACAGAATATATTGGTTGCAATACCGTATGCGTCTACAATAGCGGGAATGTTGAATCAAGTAGGCCAATATTGTAGCCATGTTGCAGTGATTGTGAAGAATGACCGTGACTGATATCTGTACACTAAGCTATTCTCTGTTACTGGAATAATATGTCTCAGAACAATACCCATATACAATTTTCTCTTCCTTAATGGTACATATACTCTCAGGACATACAACTTTTATCTTATATCAGCCCTCCAACTGAGTAATGACATGCAACATGCTACTTAATAACAACATCAGATGAGTTGTTTCAACTGATCTGTCAGCACAGTCCCCGAGCTAGGGTATCTAATTCCGCTTAAGCCGGTGCTAGGGCCGTGTGGATACTTCATAGTCTCCACATAAACATCTTCAATAAAAGCGCGGCTGAGATACTAAGGCTACGTCCGAGAATCCAACGTATTCTCGGGTCTGAATGTTGGGTGCTGAGGGACGCTTTCCTGTAAAGTCATATGGTTGATTGCCTTTTAGTCGCCAGTCGTCAATTTTTCACACCTCTTGCATATTGCTCCAATGCAGAAGTTACATAAGTGTCAAACTGAATATTTCTCTAATCGAATAACAAATGCTGTAAAAGCTCGTAGTGCATCGTAGTACACTATGATACATCAGAGTACATCATTGTAACGTGCACCACATGCATACATCTACATATCATGAATACGTGTTGCGTAGTATATGACCAGCTATATGAAGCAGGGTTCATACACTTACGGCAGGAAATAATTTCAGGAGTTATCCAGGACTATCCAGGTCACTAGTTTTAATTTTCCATGCGTCTTTTAGACAATAACTCGCAACAAAGATGAGCAAATTCACAAAGTTCAGGTACAATTTTGGCACAGGATCGTGTGGCATCAGACTGCTGCCTGGTTCTCCCAGAAGGCGAAAGTGTAGTTCTTCCAGGAGTTTCATTTTATTTTTAAACAATTCCAGGACTTTCTAGGAGGCGTATGAACCCTGATGAAGGTACTTGGTTCTGGGTGGAACTGTATCGGAATTCAACGACCAAATTTATTTGATTGACAATTGTTTTTAAGCATACATTGATTATACATTGATTATTTGTGATAAAGAATTACTTATTCTGTGATATCGCATTTTACCTTGGCTTCCAATTTCTAAAACGAACATGAAAACCACGGAAATTGGGATAGCGAACAGTATATACCCCAGAACGTTACACACAGCACCAGCAAATTGTTGACCACAGCCTCGTAGCGTTCCCATGGAAATGGCCTACAAAAATGAGTTCAAATTTATATTTAATCTCTTCAACCGGTGTCGGTCTATGCAGATATAGCTTCAAGCAATCGAATTGGTTTCTCGATTTATTGGAGTATAAAAGTCTTGCTTCTACCAGTATCCACATGAGGTTTTGATCTGCTGAATGATTGCATATTGCAAAGTTTCGAATGCATTCCATCGATAATTACATAATAATATCAACCTCTAAACGCCCATTTAAACAACCACAACTGCAAATCAAAACTATATGCAGTTTGGCTCATTTCCACAGCACGCGTTATGACAGCGACACGCCATTTCAACCATTCAACGGGAGGGATTCCCCTCAACGTAACCGGGCTAACGATTTCTATCCCCTCTGATTGGTCAATATTTCAGCGACAACCACACCCGAGAAATAACCCTCATGTTATTCAATGGTGCAGTACTCAAGCACGCGTCAGTCGCGGGGACATCATAACAACATTTGATTCAGCATTCTGTAGATACCCGTCATATGATACAGAAGGAAGACTCTATTCACCAAATACGACCAGCACCATACAATCCAAGCACAACATTAAAGTAGATTAACAGATGGGGATCTGCATGTCATCTTCTCACCGCCCCTTGGGTAAAAGGTAGGAAATGATGATCCAAATATCTTGCAAACGATCATGTTTTGCTATCATTGTGCCATAGCAATACAAAAAGATCTTTCCAGATTGACACCATTCGAAGAAGAATCCAAGATAGATGAAGCATGAGATGATATCGTATGATGTTTTGACTGTTTTGAATGATGCCGACAACAAGCAGTCTTATTGAACATATTAAATCATACAAATAGCTGAGCAGATTTATACATCGTGGAGATATCTTCTTGTTTACCGTTATGGAATCCAGAAACATCAGAATAACAACAATCGGAAGCGTACTGGATACCAAATCTACAACATTCCTGAAATTTAACAACGGAAAATTTATTGAAACTGTTAATTTGCTGACAACAGAGCATGTTGACAACAGAGCATGTTGACAGACAGAAACAAAATTCAAAATCTCATTATCTAGTATCCGTTGGAGTCAAGTAGCCAAAGCCAAAAATGGGCCTAACCGTAAAGTTGGAGGACAAATGCGATGCGATGAGCTGATCATGTACATTAGTGATCCGACGGATGCCACCGTGGCACCTTTGGGTATTTTTCTAATTCACGCCCCGTTTTGACTTCATATCTCATAATCAGACCGAAACTGGAACACAATATAAACCGGCCAATTGAGCATTGTATACTGTAGCACGCGAGGTCATCAAATCCTATCCGACGTGCGCAATTTGGTGTACCGGTACCGCAGTATAGAAGAGGGAGGAGGCGGGGGGTGGGGCTGACCCCCGCCCCTGAATATTCTCTTTGTCCCTAAAGGTTAAATTGTTTCGATGTGATTTACGTAAACTAATCTAAGATGGCCAACATTGTGACTTGTCAGTGACGTCGTATTATTGAAAGGCACTCTCGAGTAGAAGATACATCCCAAACTCGCTTGGCGGCTCGGTTCAGATGGATTTTCCTTCTCTCGAATGGGAACTTTCATCCCATGATCAAGTAAAGTGGGATCTTTTTAATCTCTGCCACACTTATCTACCTCCATTCTCACGTGACAGGCACTTCGGAATCAATTTGCAACTTCTTGGAGGTATTCGGTGGAATGCATTATTGCTTCGTTGGGTCCATTCTGTTGTCAATTATTCTTACGTCATCACATATAAAATAATTAATCTTACGTCATCACCACTGCAAATATTTCCATTCTCTCAAAGCTACCGGTCGATAAGCCAATCGCTGTCTTAAGCTATAATCAGTTTCACTGCCAAGCATGTATATATGTTTGTAGGATCATTGAATTCTTTATACACCAAGGACAATGAATCACAGTCTTGTCAGTGGCCCAACTCATTTGCATACCGTTCATAGACGACTGTTTTAATAAGTAGAAAAATAAGTCGACTACTTCTAAGTAATCATTTTATCTGCCCAATCTAGATACAAGCCTCTAGTCCGTCATTCAACCTTCAGCCGTCGTTCGTTATAAAATCATTAATGAGTAATAATTGGTATCGAATTATAGAAAATGGATCAAAACACACATAACAATTACGTTTTATGCGTAAGGGGAACAACTCACTAATTTTCACCGGATTGCATTGTTTAACTTACAAAAATGACAATTTGAACGGAAGCTAATGTAATGTGTATATATGGCTACTATTTTTTGACAAATTCCATTTTAACATACATTATAGCATTGTGTGTGTCGTTATCGTCAATGTGATAGGCTACTTTACAGATTGATACCGTGTTCCAATTTTGGCATAATTGTTAGATAGATTTATGGGTGTCACGGTAGCACCTGTCGGATTTTGAATGTAAATATACGCAATTACTATTTACAGTTTCGTGTAGTTCGAGGTTGGCTACCTGACAATTGAATAGCTTTACACAGTACAAGAGTAACTCCAAAATTGGAAATTTCTCTTTTCAGAGTTATACACAGTGTGTGGATCATTCTCCAAAATCACACCATTGCAGAAATAAGGAGACTGGTCACTGAATTTATTTAGGATTTACAAAATTAAGTAAGGAAAACGTGTAGCAAATTTCTTTCAAATTTCGCGACGTAATCTGTATGAGTTCATACATTTTTCAGTTCTAGGCACTTTAGTTTTGCGAGTCGAAGATAATTAACAGATGTTTAAAATTAATATTAAGATGTTACTGCAGCTACATAATGATAAAAACAATGCATAGTAAATATCCGTTAACACAACCATTGCTCACCTATCATCTGTGAACATCAGGGGAAGCACCGTTTTCAGTGACAGTACCAAGATGGCGAGTATCACAAATATCATCCCTGATAAGAAGAAATGTGAAAGGTGTAAACGGTATACAGTTGTCTAGTTCGACATTCAGTCACCTAAATTACTTTTTCATTGAGGTAGGTTCCGGATTATTCACGCCAGAATCCCGTTTTGCGAAAGGGTGGGAGGAGGTATTCGTATGCATACAGTCATTTATTATAAAATCAGTGAAATTAAAAGAATCTGGTCCGCCATTCAATATTCAGCCGTCGTCCATTAAAGAATCTCCGCGTCCACAATCCAGAGACCTTTTCTATATTTCAAATAACAGCATTAGCACCAAATTAAAAAAAAAAATCATAGTGTACATAAACATAGGGTAATTTCCTGCAACAAGTTTCAATGATACCGGCAAGACATCAAAAATATCAAATCCCTGTCGCTGATCAGTATTACTAATTCATATGATATTCGTAGTGAAGTGGCCATCTAGAGAATGATGTATCCCAGTCACGCTTTGTTTGTGACTGTTCATATGAAAACTATAAAGATCTTGAAGTACATGGGTTCATACGTCCCCTAGTCCCGGGTTAAGCGGAATTAGACACAAGTTACGAAACGCAACGCCATAGATCTTGCCCACTACGCTCGTGTTTTGCTATCAGCATGGGATAAGTATCGCAGGCCCTTGGAGGTATAGCCCAGTTTTATCAGTTTCTGCAATAATGTTCTGTGACGTTGATTAAAATCGACACATTTAACACAAGATCTAGCAAATGTTACAAAATCACGATAGAACTCATATCAAATGTAAAACTCAACCTACATTAGTGATGATATATATTGATAAATATACAAGCGTCTAGTCCGTCATTCATAATTCAGCCGTCGTCCATTAAAGAATATCCGCGTCCATAATCCAAAGACCTATTCCATAATAGATCATTACAGGTTAATATACAAATTCCACGTAAACTCTACATAGGGGAGCATATCCGGAATAATACTGTCTGACAACGGGCCACTTACATGATGTACAGTAAGGCTAAGAATAAAGGTTCATTACTCCAAACCATGCACAGGCCCGCAAAACAAGAGTTTTGGGGGGTGTGGGCGGTGGTGTTAGGGTGAAGTGTCGAAATATGGGGTCTCTATATATAACCCCATGCTTTATATAAATCAACATAAAGGTGAGAAACGGACTTTGGGTGAATCGAGAAATAAACGGTTTACTGCCAAACAAAATACATCAGCATATTCCACAAGTATCACTTTATATATTCCCGTCGTCAAATTAGTAAATTTGTGCAATTTTTTACCTTTGCCGGGCGATTCAAAATCCAACGTAAGTGTCCATCCATCTAGGAACAGTTAGATTATGGCGGGCTTCGTTCTCAATTCTGATTGGTCAGTCGCGACAGCTGATCAGTGCGTGACCTCTCTTGCCGGAGGCGTGTCTCGACTGACCAATCAGAATTGAGAACGAAGCCCGCCATAATCTAACTGTTCCTAGATGGATGGACACTTACGTTGAATTTTGAATCGCCCGGCAAAGGTAAAAAATTGCACAAATTTACTAATTTGACGACGGGAATATATAAAGTGATACTTGTAGAATATGCCGATGTATTTGAACAGGATCGCCAAGTCTGAAATCTAGAAGGCTACCAATTAGACCAAATGTCGTGAGTGAGACAAGAAGAGATCATTCCATCGACCCTTCTGAACATGTCTGGCAACATCATGAAGTGAACAGGCACAGAGAATTGTGCCAGATACAAGTGTCAGATTCTACATTCATACACCAGCCCTCGACCAATGTTTGCATTCAAAATCGAAAAACTCAATTTATCAGGCTAAATCGAACAGCATCGGTAAAAATAACCTCACTTCCAAGTTGGGTGGCTCTATCCTACACAAGTAACACGAAAAAGACACAGAAGCGGGCAGAAGGTCAACGAATAGACAAGTTTCCTCGCCAATTATCGCAAGATATTTTCTCCATAGAAATATTGACATTAAATATTGACATGAATGTCAATCAGATTCCAAGAAGACAATCCGCTATCCGTTTACCGGTTCGCCCAATCTGTAGTCCGAAATATTGAATATATTTCCAGTCCGTATCAAGTATTCCAACTTACATGCAAACAGCTGTGACACTGTGGCTGATCTTTTAACTGCAGTTGCATCTCCCGCTCCCAAACTGTGTCCTACTCTGATACTACATGCCACAGAAATGCCCACTGGTATCTGAAAATACACAGATTTGTGTAATATGATAAACATTACTTTAAATAAATGTGGAATACCAATTACAAGCGTATGGTCCGTTATTCATAATTCAGTCGTCGTCCATTAAAGAGTATCCGCGTCACGATGTTCCAAAAATATCAAATCCGTATCGCTGATCAATGTTCTTAATCCATATGATATTCGTTGTAAAGTCGTCATCTAGAGAATGATGTATCTCAGTCACGCTTTGATTGTGACTCTTCATATGAGCACCATGATGATCTTGAAGTACATGAGTTCATACGGCCCCTAGCCCCGGGTTAAGCGGAATTAGACATAAGTTACGAAACGTAACGCCATAGATATTGCACGCTACGCTCGTATTTTGCTATCAGCATGCGATATGTATCTCCAACTTTGGGAAACTTTGAGTGGAGGCGCTTGGTGGTATAGCCCAGTTTTATAAGTTTCAGCAACAATGTTGTATGCCGTTGATTAAAATCGTCACATTTAACACAGGATCTAGCAAATGCTATTAGGCGAGATATGTATACGCCATATGCAGGTCCCACTGGAATATTACTGTCCAGAAAGGGATAGTTTACGATGTCAAAATTGTAATCATCTATTTTGTCATAGACGAAAGAGAAGGACTGCTTCATTTTAATAGGGATATAGATCTAAATATGATGTACCGGTAGGGCTATCTGTGGTTTCCTTCAAATCCAGCGAAGATGGGTATAATCCTTCACTGTGTCATTTATATAGCGATTATCCACAGCGAGAAGATCGTCTATATAGCGTTTGGTGAATGAGAAGGAACGGGCTTTGAATTGATCGGTTTTTGAAAGCGCCTGCATATAGTCATATTAATAAGAGAACATATATAGGTCAAAACAGATGAAGACTCACACCCTTTTTTCATTTGAAACTTTTTATATAAACTAGGGAGGTCGCGTGCCCTTTCTATACTACTCATCGCGCACTACTCGCAGTCGACCCATTCTATAGGGTGCAAGCCTGGCCCATGGAATCTCAGATAGTGAAAACCCCAGGTCTCTCGCCCCACTCTATCCCGCGCCACATCTATGCGACCCGCTGTGCAGTGAGTAAAGGAGATCGCTTGCCCTTTCTATACTACTCAT